>JASSUY010047921.1:0-13823 GCA_032466535.1 Forpus xanthops
TGGGGCTGTTGAGCCTGGAGAAGAGAAGGCTGCGTGGAGACCTCATAGCAGCCTTCCAGTATCTGAAGGGGGGCTATGGGGATGCTGAGGAGTCTCTTCATTAGGAACTGTAGTGAGAGGACAAGGAGTAATGGATTCAAACTTAAACAGGGTAAGTTACTGAATGTAAGGAAGAAGTTCTTTACTGTGAGGGTGGTGAGGCACTGGAATGGGTTGCCCAGGGAGGTTGTGAATGCTCCATCCTTGGTGGTGTTCAAGTCCAGGTTGGACAGAGCCTTGGGTGGCATGGTTTAGTGTGAGATGTCCCTGCCCATGGCAGGGGGTTGGAACTTCAGGTTCTTCCAACCCGAACTATTCTATGATTCTATAAAACTGGATGATATGGTTTAGTGATGGTCTTGGCAGTCCTGGAGTAATGGCTGGATGTGATGACCTTAAAGGTCTTTTCTAACCTAGCTAATTCTGTGATTCTTTGATAGGTTTGGGGATCCCTTCTCACCTGAGTGTAGACCAAGGGGATGCTAATCCAGTCGTACCCATAGAGTCGCCCGCACTGGCTGCGCAAGGTGTTGAGCTCCTGCAGTGGGGAAAAGGAAAAGACTGTCAGTATAGCTTTGCATCTCCTTGCTGTGGACACTGAGCATCTTCAGCCCTACTGCTTTTCATTGCTCCATCTCATTCTGTCCTGCTCACACCTCTGGAAGGCAGAGCTCAACCTCACCCCAGCAGACCACCAAGAGGATCTCCACCTTGCCCAGGAGGAACTCATACCAGAGATTACCTCCTCCCACAATAAGCAGTCAGCAGGTTAGGCAAAGAATAACTCAGGAGCATCCATTTCTCTCTCCTGCTTGTACAAGAGTCTGGATAAATAGCCCAGAGGGAGACATCTCACTCCAGGTGACGGGAAGAATGTGCCTTCTCTGCACATGAATACCAGGAAGGATGAGCTGCTCTGGACCCTTTTTCTCTGCAGCTGCACAGGCAGGGATGGTTGCCAGGTCTTGTGGAACATGCTCTGATTCCCAGGACTATCCAAGAGTTTTCAATAGTGAAGTTTTCCAAAGAGACTTTGGTTGTTGGGGATATTTTTGACCTCTCCTGGTCTCTTCCAGATACATGCTTCCTTGTGGCTTTCCATCTGTATCCTAGAGACCTCCAGTGTAATATCCCTAGGGGTAGACTTGGCTCACTGTCCTACCTCACCATTCCTATTCCTTGCCTGAATCCCTGTAGCTCCACATAGAAGACCAGGTGAGGATCCCAGATAGCTGCCTATTGCCTGGCACTCACATTCAGGATGCCTTGGAGCAGCACACTGTCCCGGATCCTCCCCTCGTTCCTTGCCTTCACAGCCAGGTTGGAGAACCACACACACGGGATCCAAAACTTGTTGTGGGGGGAATTCAAGCTCTCAAACTTCTTGTGCTCTTCTGGTGTCATGAGGCCTGGGTGGAAAAGAGTAAATGGGAGAGGGATGACTGTAAAGGGCAGAAAGGAACTGATCTGGTCTGAAACAAAAACGTCTTAATCTCAGGTGGTCACCTTGGTTCTCCTTAAAAATAACAGGGAATACTCAAGCACTCGGCTTCAGGGAGACATGTAGGAGGATGAGTCTTGTTAAAGCATTGATTTATAGAAGTGTGAGGGCAGGCTTTATTTCTTTATTTCAGATGTCTACAGCACATCTGACCAGGTCACAGTCAGCAGGGAGATAAAGTGCTGCTGAGGGTGCAATTGTCTGATGTACGTAGATGTTACTTGAGAATGGGGTAAGTTGTGTCCTAAAAGTGCTCTGCTATAGGTCTGTGGACAGGGTCATTTACTACAGAGGGCTCTTCTCTTCCCACTTCCAGAGCAGTGTGAGCAGCTCCTAGTGAAGTTGCTGCACCACATTACCCTCATCTGACCAGTCAGGGCTACCCTGTAACCTGCAGCATATCTGCATTGACAAACAGGATCCTGGCACTCTCCTTACGTATAAAAACTTCGGTAAAGACCCTTCATCTTTCACACAAACATTCCAAAGACACTTAGGAACATGCTGTGAAATAGAGAAACATGAACCACTGATGATTTCAGTAGAGCAGTGTGAGCATCACTGCAGACATCAGCTGAGCACACTGCAGCACTATCCCACCTCCACTCTGGAGCTCACAAAGCCCTTTCCAAGGCTCTTTGCCCCCAGACCAGCCCCAAGGTGATGCTTTGTGGTGCAGAAGGCAGGACCAGCACTGACCTGCCCTCACAACGTGCTCCATGCTGGGGAAGCGCTTGTAGACAGCGGTGCTGACTGAGCGCAGGATCAGGACGCTGCACAGGTTGCTGTAGCGCATGAGGGTGCGACGCAGGAGCCGCCCGTACTCATCCTCCCCATCCACATTGCAGGAAACCAAGTTCATGATCCGGTCAGGCCATGGGATGCTCTCATACTGAGCCCACCAGCGGGACACCACCAGAGCCACGTAGAAACCTAGAGGTGAGCTGAGCACATTATCTGTCCTGAAGGGGTGGGAGATTTCAATGCTTGTGTATAGGACATCTGGTTCTGCTCACACAGGGATGGATGCATCCATGAGGGGGGTGGGACATTGGCACAGGTTACCCAGAGAAGCTGTGGCTGCTCCATCCCTGGCTGTGTTCAAGGCCAGGTTGGATGTGGCTTGGAGGAACCCACTCTAGTGGAAGATGTCCCTACTCATGGCAGGGGGCTGGAACTGGATGAGCTTTAATGTCCTTTCTAACCCAAACCATTCTATGACTCTGTGCAATTCAGATCTCCATGCCAAAGTTAGAGTCTGGATTTCATGGTTTATTTAGTGCTACTTGGTGCCTCCCCTCCTGGCAGAGACCAGAGCATGCCAGCACATCTGGCCAGTGCAAGCTGTGTACTGGGAGCATACTTTATAGCTGTGACATGAAATGATGCTTGAGGAAGTTTGCAAAGGCAGAGAGAGGGATCTGCTGAATGAATCTCGCCTGCTTGCAGAGCTATAGCAAACCAGGGAGCAGAAATGCTGCCTCTTTCCCCTCCCTGTGTATTCCAGAGAGAGCTCCTTACCCAGCACAAAGGACACAGGGATTAGCTCAGCATAGCTGTTGCAGTAGAGCGCCAGCTTCTCAAACATCAGCCTTTGGCTCTCATTCAGGATCAGCCTAAAAGGGAGAAACATAAGCATCAGCCTCAAAGAAGAGTCTGTGCCTTGTTGGGCCTGCTGAGGTATAGGCATCCAGCAAGGGAAGCCAAAGATGTGTAGTGCTATGCCATGAGGATGCTGTGAATGAACAGCGCTCATGAGCCCACCTCCCAAAATACCCTGCTGACCAGTCCAAAGGAGCCAAAATGGTCACTGAAAGAGAGTAAGTGATGCAGGCTGTTGTCAGGGACCACCACTATTTTCATACTCAGTGCTGTGTGGTACAGCAAGACACAGAGCTTGGATGTGCACTGCAGTTCACTTAATACCCCACAAAATGTGGGCCCAAGCACTGCTCTTATGTGAGATCCTGCCTCTTTCTTAGAGCCACTTCCCTGCTTCTGTGCTGCATCTGTGATCAGCACAGAGCTCCCTCTGTCCTCACCAGACTTTCTTTCACAAGGGCCTGTAGGGACAGCCCAAGGGGAATGGCTTTACCCTGCCAGAGGGGAGGTTGAGATGAGCTCTTAGGCAGAAGCTCTTCTTTGTGAGGGTGCTGAGGCACTGGCACAGGGTGCCCAGAGAAACTGTGGCAGCCCCATCCCAGGCAGTGTTCAAGGCCAGGTTGGACACAGGGGCTTGGAGCATCCTGCTCTAGTGGAAGGTGTCCCTGCCCATGATAGGGGTCGAGACTGGAAGGGCTTTAAGTTCCCTTCCAACCCAAACCATTCCATGATTCTATGAAAATCAGAGCAGCCACAGTTGTCTCATTGCAGATCCGTGGTCCCAGGGCTGATGTCAGCTCTTAGAAATGTACCCAAGGCATTGCCTGTTGTGTAATGAGGGAAACTCTTGCCTAAAGCTCCTGTCTGTGGGCCATCTCCAGGACCAGTTCAATCATGGTCTTCACTGATCTACATTCTCCTTCTATAGGTGACCATCAAATACACCTCTTAATCCCAGAGAAGAGAAACTGTTACTTCCCAGGACAGAAAAAGGAGGTTTTTCCACTGCTAAGCAACACTGGAGCCATGCTGAAGGACCTTTCCTCCTGTGCACAGAGGTTGGTGAGTGGCTGGCCAGCTCCTCTTCACCAAGATCACTGTCCTGAGCTCCTGCTCAGCTGTCCTGCTCCAGGGCAAGCTAAGAGGGAGGGATTGTGTTAGTGTTAATATACAAGGATGCTTACCTGTAGACAAGACTGATGGTGAAGTAGAGCGAGATGAAGATGAGGAACTCTGAGTAGAGCAGTTTGTAGATACTTCCTTTCCATTGGAGCAGGAGCTGTGAGAAGGTGCCCAGGCGGGCATCAGCCACACGGTTGGTGTATGTCACTGTCATCACAGATCCTAGTGGACACAGAGTGAGCAGGTGAAGCTGCCAGCAAGTTTGCATAGATGGAGAAGACGGACACTGGCAAGCAAGCCAGATGGAAGGAAGGGAGAAACAAGTTAGGATCAAAAAGCAGGTAAGATAGAGACATAGAGAACCTGGAGGAAATTTATGGTATGTAATGAATTTGATGAGTTTGCCATCATTTTCCCTGTCTTTGAGCTGCATTTGATCTAGGTACAGTGATGGGGAATATACTTTCTTGTGGAGCCCCTGATTTCTAGTGTTTGATGGTCAGCATTCAAACGGAGGTGGGAGGTTGGAGGGGACAAAGTCCACATGTAACTCCGTCCCACAGATCCCACTCCCACGGTTGTTTAATTAGAAGATTAATTCTCAGCATCACAGACTTACACCATTTCTTTATTTTTCTTGTAGTCTTTGCTTTAAATATGTTGTTTCTGGAACTCTACTTGTTGGGGAGGAAATTACCCCCAGAAAAGCACCCAATGAAAGCAAAGAGCCCATAAAGGAGAGATTTCTTGGTACTGCCCCAGATGAAGATACCCCTGGAGATTCGGGAGGTTTTGTGTCTCTTGCCCAACAAGTATAGCTGTTAAACATGGGCTGAGGGCCATATGTGGACTACGCCGGTCCCATCCCCGCAGGCAGAACAGCCCTCCCTGTTAGGGAGCTGAGGGATGGAGTTTGGCCCCAGATTCCAGGAACTCCACCTCCTTTTAACTGTCCTTTGAGTAATAAATCACAGTGGAGGAAAAAAGGCATTCAGGCTTTTGAAATGCTTCCATTGCAGCATCCCCATTTCACTTCTAGTTTAACCTGAGATAAACACAATGCAATCATAGAACCAACTAGGCTGGAAAAGAGCTTTAAGATCAGGTCCAACCATTACACCAGGAGAGTAACCAAATAATTCTTTATCAGCAATTAATAATCAGAACTGTTAATACAAATCACCAGTTTAATCCATGCCAGGCAGGGAGGTGAATGATCCCTTGGTTTGGAAATAATTATCCGGTGTGAGCCTACTGGTATTTATACACCTTAATGGGTTACCAGGGTGTTACACAGACATTGCTGTTTAACAGAGGCAATAATAATAACTGCAGGAGCAGTTGAAGGCAGGTAAGCTTGTGTCCATGCTCCTTGTTTGAGCATCTTAGTGAAAGACCTACACTTACCAGGGGGAAAACTCAGGTCCAGGTGAGCTGGTGCCGTGAAATAAGCCAGCAAAGTCTATATCAAATAGCATCTTTGTCCTGGCTTTGGCTTTTTGGTGCTGCTCCTCCTTTGGGATTCCCTGTCTTAACTCCCCCACCAAGTCCCCTCTCATGGTTATATTGAAAGAGTAGAGCTGGTACCTGCCCTATCCCGTTTCCATGCATGTTTCTGGCCAGTGCATGGGGCTTAGACCTGGAGATTGCATGTACGTATATGCTTTAGCTCTCCTCTCAATGCCTTGGGTCTTGGAATTGCTCAGGGAGACTCTTTGTTGCGTAAGTCAAAAACAGATTCACTTTTTACCAAACATGGAAAACTTCAGCTCCTGTCCATGTAAATAATGAATGTCACTCACCTCTCTGCCGCTCTGCTCCAGTGTGGGATACGGGGCTTTTCCCAGTGCTTCTTCCTCCTGCTCTGAATGGTTAAGGCACTTCCCTGCCTGCCTCTGTGGGACTGCCCTGGAATGCCACTGGCACACTCAAAAACATCATTTGGGGTTGAGGTACGTGGTGGGATGTCACTTACTGCAGTACCAGTACTGCCACTCCAGCAAGCTATGGGGAGGAAGAACCATCAAGAGCCATCTGCTGTGTGGTACCAGCAGCCCAGGGAGCTGCTGCCTGCCACTGCCTGCTCTGTCTGGACTAGCCATTGCATCTGAAGGTGGACTGACACTAATTAGAGTATGGGAATCCTTCGACAACAAAACCTGCATCAGGTGCATTAACCACCACATAAGACAGCAAAGAGACACGAGCAGAGATGGCAAACAAGCAGATGGAGTGTGAGGAGGTCATGGATAGGCAAGAAGGATAGAACTTGAAGGAATCTACCTGCTCTAGCAAGGACAAGATACTCACAGTCATGGGCTCCTGAGCTGCACCGGAGGCTGTGGAGGTTTGGTCCCACACGTGTCCTCACTGGGTCCTTTGTGGCCCACGCCACGTCCCACCTCCTTATGCCCCCTTGGCTCATGGAGGGGATTGAACCTGACAGACACGGTGTGTTAAGGAGCCTGAAACCCACTTGGGAGCTGCAGCCGGTCACTTGATGCCGTAATCCTTCCTCGTTACAAAAGAGACTCTGTTGTCTTTTGCCCTGTTCCTTTCTAATCTGAGTAAGCTCTGAGTGTTTATAGAGGCGGCAGGAGCAGGGGGAGGCAGGGCTGGCTGCTCTGAGCCGCTGCTGCTGACTCCTGGCACAGCCATGGGGGCTGCCAAAAGAGAGGTATTTTCCCTCTAATTCTTTCCTGTTTGGTCCCTTTCCTCATGCCACAGCCTCGCAGGAGCCCCAGGAGATTAAGCAGAGATGGAATTTTCCACAAAGGCCATAGAAAGTGTGGCTCCTGGGGACTGCACAGCTCTCTGTTCCTTAGGGAATCTCCTAGCTCCCTAGGTCAGTGAAACTCCTGGCTGCCAGTGGATGGTTCTCTGTAGCTCCTTGCTGTCCCTGGATGAGTTTGCCATCTCTTTCAGCTGTGATGTGGATGCTGGGGACTTCCACCCTGGCTCCCTGAGACTTTTCCCATGCGTTCACTTTGTTTTCCACTTGCTTCTCCAGCAGTGCTGGGGAGATGTCACTGCTCTTTCTTACATGCAATCCTGGGAAACACTGCTCCTTGCCTTTGTCCTTAACCATCCACTGAGCCAACAAACTCCTTGCCTCCATCTCTATCAGGTCTCTGCTTCCAAGTTGCTGCTCTGAGCCTGAATCATGAAATGGTTTGTGTTGGAAGAGACCCTAAAGCTCATCCAGTTCCAACGCCTGCCATTGGCAGGGACACCTTCCCAAGCTCCATCCAACCTGCCCTTGAACACTGCAGGGACGGGGCAGCCACAGCTTCTCTGGGCATCCTGTGCCAGCACCTCAGCACCCTCACAGGGAAGAGCTTCTGCCTAAGAGCCCATCTAACCTGTTAGCTTAAGGTAAGCCATGGCCCTGTCTCACCACCCAGACCCACCTTCATAAGTGTGGTCCTGACCCCCATCCCTTAGCCAGCTGTGGGGCACTGTGGAGAGGGAGCACAGGTCTGATCCATACAGGTAAGACTCAGGCTCCTTTGAGAGGCTCTGTGGGCTTTTATCATGTCTCTTTCCAGCAAGCAGGCAGCAAAGCCTCCAGTGAAATTAGATGAAGAGCTAGGTCTTGTAACAGCCAGCTTTCCCTTGTGCCCTTGTGCTACTCTATGTGCCTGTATCTTTGATGCTTGCTTAGCATCAGCAGCAGGGATCAGTTTGTCCATACTATAGGTTTCTCCTCTCTGTGTGGCTGAATGTAGACAAGAGGAGGCTTTTGTTTCACTGTCTGGCATCTGTCCAATGTGAGTTTTCTGGTGCTGTCCTGGGAATTGCTGTCAGTGGTGGGGAGAGCATCGTTTAAATCGTGGCACTTGTTTAGAGCGAGAGGAGGCCACGCAGTGACCTCCAGTTTGAATTCTGCTGTACACTGTGGTATGCTGGACTTCCTCAAGTCCTGTTTCCTTTATGACAAAAAGACATATGGAGATCTGAATTCTGCTAGTCTCTGGGTAGGAGTTGCTCTGTATTGGATCCCATGATATGCAGAAGGCCATGGGAACACATATGGTGGGATTAAGCTATCACATCTGGCCATGCAACTGGGAGATTGCCACACTATGCATTAGGAGAATGGGTATAACTGCAAGGGCGAAGGATGGCCCTGGAGCACTTGGCCTTACCAAGACCCTCTCTGCAGGAAATCTCTTCATCCCTGGGTGTGCTGCAGCTCCCTGGCCCTGGAGTACCCCTGCCATGGATGACTTGCTCTGGGTGGGTAGGATGGCAAAGCAGAAAAGGCAGCAGGATGGTTATACAGCATGAGATCCAGATCTGGTACAAGAAGCACCAGCACCTCATGATAGAGCTCAGTGTCCTCATCTCTACACATGGCAGGGGGGCAAAACTGGTTCAGGTGAGACATTTGCTGGAGCTTTAGGGGAACAGTTTGGGTGTTCCTGAGGACTCCAACACGAACCAAACCTCATGTCTTGCTCTTCATGGCAGGATGTGCTGGCATCGGGGGGGGACTCTGCTGCCCTCGTCTGAGAGCAGCTCAGCTGGCAGTTTGTGTGGTTCAGAGCCACCCTGAGGACGACATGAAGTATTTGTGGAATTCAATATGGAAGTGAACTGCAGGGGCTTGGATCTCTTTTCATGTCCTCTGGGGCCTCATTCCTCGAGGAAGAGGCTGGTCTGAAAGCCTGCCTTGCGCAGAAGCAGGGGAGGAAGCAAGGTGCTGACATCCCTCCTCAGCCCCACGGCCCTGGAATCATTTCTGTTTTCCAGATGAGAAGGGACGCTGGCATCAGGGGTGTCTCTCAAACTGACATTCCATCCTGGAATCTGGTGTAATTAAACAGGAAAGTGGGAAGTATCTGAGGAGGGCCTGTTTGCCACAGACAGGATTTACTGAGCTTTGAGCTGGCCACGAATAGGATGCAGTGTAGTCATTTCTTTCTTCAAGGACTATGTGCTGTTGTGACATAGAGGATAACTTGCTGCTCCAGTGGAAGAAGCCATGTCCCTAACAGCCTCACTGCTTTTTACAAGTGTCTTTGGGGTAATATTCCAGCTCTGTGGCTAATCTACAGCCATCTGGTAGCCCTGGGCTCCCTACTCCTGTGAAGCGGAGTTGGCATATTCATGTGTAAGCAGCCATGTGGGATGGCATGGACCAAGCTGGGGGATGCCTGGGAATCCTGGACAAAGCACTCACTACACAGACAGACTGTACCTCGTCGCCTTTTATTTCCAATCACTCCCTGACACATCTAGATACGTCTTTGCCCAGGAGAGATCCATATATGAGCATGATATCCCTCCAGTGCTCTGAAGTTTCAGTGCCAAGCTCTGGATCTCCCTTCAAATCCAAATCAGGGACCAACAAGGGGCCTGGAGGGTGATAGATCTCTCCCCTTACCTCTGATGTTTCATAGTTCAGTTTGTAAGACATGAAAAGAAGGAAGGAATCCTTAGCAAAGTGCCCCTTTTCTTGCCTTTGCCACCGTGGTGGGGATTAGGTTCCATATGTGTTGGTCCTGGGTGTCACTTCTAGGGACTGCCTCCTACCTCCTTGCTGATGCTGTGGGAAAGATGCAGGACCGAGAAGTTCCTGGCTGGATAAATCAGCCAGCAGAAGGGAATACCCTCCTAAAGAGCTTGGGGGGCAGTCCTCCTTTTACTCTGAGCTTCCCAGCTGCTCTTCTTCCTTTTCCATCAGATGTCTTCTCCCCTGGGTTCAGGCTGAACCCTTCCCTCAAAGGATGCTGCTGAGCATGAGGTTGCTCTTTGTTAGCTGTGTGCAGCTGAGAACCAGCAGGATCAGCAGTGGGTCTGCTCAGGGCCATGATGTGGCTGCCCTTAGCAGCATCTGATGCAACTGCTCTTAGCAGCATGCATCTGAGGAGTACAGGACCCCTCTGCCCTGCTCTTTCTGCTTTGCTACGAGCTGAGCATTGTGCTTTTCCAGTCTTTCCTTTTCACTGTTTCCTGAACAGGCACTGCACTTTGCTGGGGAATCAAGGCAGATCCATGAAATTGGAGATCTTAAACCCAGAGATCCCAGAGGACCTTCGTTGAAGCCCTTCCAGGCAGTGGAGCAAAAACACTGCACAGCTGAGGCAGGCAAGAGGGAGGGGAGAGAGTGGGTGGATGAAGCCTGGAGCTTTAGGCCATTTGTTTTCATTCCCATTTTCATGGCAATAACATCCGGACTGGGTTTGCTGGGTCAGGGGTGTAGCCCTGCTTTCCAAGTCTGAGATAATCCCTGTTTCTCTTTCCCTTCCCACCCTGGGTCTGGCTTTGTCCTTTTTTCCTCCCTTTTTTTTTTTTGTTGATTTAATGTAGTAGGATCTGAATCCATAAGCAGACAAGGCAGCCCTGAGGAAGCTTGAACACTCTCCCATGACTGGGAAGCATCTGTGCTGGGCAGGGTGTCCTAGCCAAGAGCTGCTCCTGCTCCTCAGGGTGGTCTCTCACCTTGTTTGAACCAAACTCAGGGTTTTAAGCCCTGTTTTTCATTATGACTCATTGAGAGGGGCACTCTGGGAGGGAATATGAGGGATCAGGATGACGTGGAGGCAGAGAGGTTGCTGTCCACAGGAGGCAGACACCAGAACCAGAGCCTGCCAAAAGCCCTCTGCTTTGCTTTGAGGGCTCCCTGGTTGTACAGGGCATGTGTCTGCCTCCACATTGCCTGTGCTGAGAGGAATAATGTGGGGGGACTTCAGCAGTGACAGGAGTTTATCACTGCTCACAGTGCTGGAGGAGATGCAGAGCTGGGTCTGAGGACTCAATGGGGTGCCACAAGCATATCCCTGCATCTGAGAAACCCAGAGGAAGGACTTGGGGGGATACTTCTCTTCATGGAAAAGCCGTGGAGTGCAAGGGACTGGAGCAGCCGTGACTCTCAAGAAGACATAGAAAGTGTTAGAAAGATGCTTCTTTAGCTGGAGGAGATGGGAGGATGAGGAATGAAACATGAAGAGTCAGGGAGGTCAGTAGTTTGTCAAGGTGGACCTGCAGGAGGGATGTGAGAGGAGTGAGGGGTGAGTGGGTACAAGTGATGGAGTGAAGGCTGTGGAAATGGGGAAGGTATGGGGGGAAAAGGAAGGCTAAAAATGCCTATGGAAGTGGGGAGGTGCCATGTCACGGCTTTTACAACAGGTACGTGCCATGCTGGGAGACTTGCAGAGGCAAAGTGGATTTCATTATACTTCATTACACATAGTGATTTGTTCAGCTTCCATGAAATGCAACTGGAAAATGATGTGGGCACATCCATGGTGTGAGACAAGGGTGCTGGTTCACAGTTTCCAACTGCTCTGAGACTTGAAGGTTATGTGGTGCTCTGTTATCTCCTGGAAACAGAGGTGAGAGATGGGTCTGTGTCTCACCAGCTGCTGGGACGGACACTTTGGGATGCTCCTCAACACAGCCAGCCTTGTGCAGAGGGCATGGAGAAGGCAGCAGCTTTTCTTGCCTCGAGGCAGCTTGCATGATAACCCTCAGCTTGGGAACAATATCTGCTCAGTTGTGCTCTGTTGGACCAGCCCTTTCATCTGGTTACAGAGAACTCTTATGGAGGTATGGAGTCAAGGCTTCCACAGCAGCAATGCCTGTCCTTTGGGGCTGGGAGTGAGGGGGAGCAGATCCGCTTTCACCTTGTGACAAGTTATTTTTGCCAGTGACTGGGATTCGGCATCTCTAGCACATCCCCTCTTCATGCTTCCTGTCTGCACTATCACTTCTGGCTCTTCCTGCCTTTGCTGGATCCTGGAAGCAGTTCTGCCTTTCCAATCTGAGGACCCTCTGTCCCTGCCAGCCAGGCCTTGGGAGTTAATAATTACAAAGGTTAATTACTTCTGGTGCTGTCTTGCAAAGCTGAAGATCTTTCCCCTCCTCCTCAAAGTTTCCTAAAGAGATAGCAAAGGTTACAGCCACAAGACATCAACCATTTTGTTCAGAGCAAGGGGTTGGCTGGGACAGGGAATTGCTCCCCATGTAGTACCTACAGTGGCACTTTGCAATGGACACAAGGACCTCCACGTCTAACTTGCCTGCCGTTGGCAATGGCAAAGTGGGACACTATGGGGAACATGGGGAACGACCAAACATATTCCACGGGTGGCTTGCATCAGACCCATTGGAGGCACTGCCTTGCCAACTGCAGTGAATCCAGAGGTGGTTGTGGGATCCACTGTGGGACTGGGGTAAGAGCAGGAGTGTTCTGCCTGATTAGTTCCCAGCAGGCAGACATGCCCTGGAGCACGTGCTGGGGAGGTGGGAACCTGTCAGTGCTGCAAGGGGCAGTTGTCTCCCTGCCTGTAAGCAATGCAGTAGTTGAACTTCCTAGAACTGTAGCTCCTCCTGATTTCAGCAACAGGCTGTGGAGTGGATCAGTCGTTTCCAACTGTCCCAGGAATCACTTGAAGCTGAGCCTTTCTGCCCCTCTGTACTAACAGGGCAGGGCAAGTGAGGAAAAGGCTTTTGGGATGAGTGTGCCCTGGGCAGAGGCTCCTCCATGCACAGCTGGTGATGCAGGGGGTGAAATGGGTGGGCAGGGAATGGTGTGTTCCCACTGCTTTGCAGAGAGGGTGTAAATCAGTGGGGACAGGACTGCTCTCATCTGCCGGGAGAGCGGCCCTGCTCCCTCACCTCCTGGAAGGGAGAGCCAGCTCAAAATCAGAGCTGCAGTATCTAATGTTCAAAGCTCAGTAACAAGGAGACTGAGTTGTCTCATTCACGTCAGGTTATGGGAAGCCCAGTGCTTACCATGAATAGGGACTTTAAAACCCCTGATCCAGTCCTGCTGCAGCCCATCACTAACAAGCCTTTCTCCTCTCGGACAGGTTTACTCCCATCCTTTCACTTTCCTGTGTATTATCACTTTACATCCCAGATTTCCTCACTGTATTGGGTTTGAGTGACAGTGATTTTGGTAGCACCTCTGGGACAACATAGTTAAGAAGTGGGGGTCAAGCTGCACAAAGCAATTGCAATGGGAGAGGAGAGTGAGAGTATTTGAGAGAAACAACTCTGCAGGCATCAAGGTCAGAGCAGAAGGAGGGAAGGAGGTGCTCCAAGCACCAGAGCAGAGATTCCCTTGCAGCCTATGGTGCAGACCATGGTGAAGCAGGCCATGGATGTTCACAGTGAAGCAGATACCCACCTGCAGGTCATGGAGGACTATCCATGGGGATGGAGGTAGATATCCAAAGGAGGCTGTGACCCCATGGGAAGCCCACACTGGAGCAGGTATGCTGCCAGGGCTTGTGAGCTCGTGGTGGTGAAGAACTGTATCCTGTGCGATGGACTTGTGTTGGAGCAGTCCATGGAAAACTGCCTCCTGTGGAAGGGACTCAATGTTATAACAGGGGAAGAGTGTGAGGAGTGCTCCCCCTGAGGAGGAAGAAGCAGCAGAGTCAGAGTGTGATGCACTGACCAAAACCCTCATCCCCCTGTGCTGCTCCGGAGGAGGAGGTAGAGAAAATCAGGAGTGAAGCTGAGCCTGGTGTTATAAGTGCCAATTTAGTCATAAAAAAAACCCAACGTCAGCACCGACATTAATAGCCAATTTCTTTATTGTGCT
>JASSUY010047926.1:0-31535 GCA_032466535.1 Forpus xanthops
TCCCTTCCTGTTATCCTTAACACCCCTAGCCAAGTTTAATTCTAAGTGGTCCTTAGCTTTCCTAACCTGTTCCCTAGCTTCCCAGACAACATCTCTGTATTCTTCCCAGGCCACCAGTCCTTACTTCCACTTTTGTCCCATTCTTTTTCCATTCCCTGTAGTAAAATTCTCTAATTCTTTGAAAAGCATAAATCTTTTTTCAATATAAATAAAACGTTTTGAAGAAATAGTGAATGTTCCAAGGGAATTAAGTAGCTTTGCATCACATTCACTGGATACTGCCCAAGAGAAAAACCTACCAAAAATGTGAAAAGCAAAAATAATGTTATAAAGTCCTCTTTATTTTTGAAGGTCTCTATAATACAGTAATACACCATTTCTGTAAGGTCATCTATTAAAACAGTATTTGGTTTTTATTCTCTCTTTTTTCTTTTATAGGCAGGACTTGTACAGAGAAATTTAGTTGAATGACTGATTTTTCTAATTAAAATATTGCATTTTAGAAAAAGAAAAAGAAAAAAAAAATCTGTAAATAAACGGGATTCAATGCACTTAATGGAAAGGGAAGGAATTAAACTGCAGGGAAGTCAGTGCCGGGCATTCCAAATATTGATTTACACATCTGTTTTTAGCTTATGTTAGTTTTGTCAATAGTAGTGATCCATAATGCCAATTTACACAGGATACCAAATTTTTAAAATGGTTCCAGTGGAGAGAAGTATCTGGGGAACTTCAGATCATTAAGTATGTCACCAAACCTGTGTAAGCCTGTAGAAACTATCAATAAAGTATAGAAACAAGAGCCTCAAAGACATGTGATTCAGTAGGGCAGAAATAACTAGTATTCATAGAGAATCACTATGTTTACTGTTTATTGATTATCTCTGTAGGACTTAAAGTGAGGGGGATCTGATTGGCATAATATATTTGGATTTATCTGCCATATCTCATGGTAGGGTTTAAAAGAGGTAAATATTCCATGGGGTGACACTTAAATTCATTTTTATATTATGGAACAAAAAGTAGGTTAAATGATGATTCTGTAGAGATAGGTCAACAACGGAGTCTGATTAAGAGCCTGCACAGTGTTCAAAATACGCTGATATTACTAAGTTATCCAAGGTTCTCAAGTTAGACTAGGTAAGTAGAAATGCCTAGTACAAACTTTAAGGAGAAAATAGAGAATCAAATCAGATGCTATTCTGGTCCCAAAAAAAGAGTGAAATAGCATTGGAAGAAGAGAGCGGAAGAATGGAGAGGACTCTGTGACACAGTTTCCATACAAAGAATAGTTAAAGAGATAATAACTCTACTGTCCGGAAGAAAGAGGGTAGGTCTGCCTCATATATCTCATATGTCTTTATATCTCTGTCTCATAAATCTATTTATAGATTTATCTCTCTCTCTATATATATATTATATCACTGTCTCATAAATCTGCAAATTGATTTATGATACAGTGATATAAAATCAAAAGTGGCCTGGGTGAATCAAAATAATGAAATAGCATGTTTAAAAATGTGATACCATATCACATAATGAGCACAAAAAGCAGAAAATCCTAGATATATTCATGGAAGAAATAATCAGAAAGATACTCCTTTTGACTCACTGCGTCCGCACATTGCTGGCAGCTAGGAGGGTACACAGAGGGAATTTTCACTGTATGCTTCCCTAGGCATCTGCTGCTAGTCATCAATGAAGAAAGGAAACCAGGATAAGATGGACTCTTTCATCTGATCCAGCATGGCAGCACTAATGTTTTTATTCAGGAGCCCCTGGCATTACAGAGGCAAAACAATGTCAATTGGCTGATTAGCAGTATCTTGCAACAGGGAAAAGCAGATGCTCTTAAACTAAATTGCTTTATTTGGAATGCATACAGAACTGCAGCAGAAGTTCCCACAGAGATCCCGCAGACTGGCCAAATGCAGTCCTTCTCACCACAACCCTATGTCCACCTTGGGGGGGACAGGGAAGGAGGGAGGGTTATCACGTATCTTTTTGATATACCTATCCAAGCTCACTGTAGGAGCAGCTATTTTAGAAACAAACCAACCATAGAATCCTGATATTACTTGCTTTTTCTTCTAAATTACTGACACCAAAACCACAAGCTTTTTGAGATCACGGCAGTCTAAAACACGTAAAACAGATGAATGTCAGTGTCCATCTCTATTACTTTCCTGGGTTTAGTCATGTCCGTCCTTTGCAGTTCTTGTAATTGTAAAAATACTTTGACCCTACAAAAAAAGCCTCTCTTAGAAACAGAGTTGATATAGATTTTCCCTTAGTTACAAGAAAAAGATTATCAATCAGGAGAAACTAAAAGGGGACAGAAGGAATCTAACAACTTTAAAAAACTTTTTAATATAATTTGGATTTCCAGGGCTAGTAGTCTATAATCATAAGGGTTTGGCCACTGCAAGGCATGACCAGAGATCAAAAGTGAAGTCTTTTGGGTTGTTTGTACTCTAATACTTTTGGATTTCTCTTGAGTGCAATTTAGCTCTGAATTTCTTTGATTTAAGGGTAGCTACGTTATCACTATAATGTTTTGTTACCATTAAATGATATGTTTGCTTTCAGCTGTAACTGAAGTTTTTCTTGTGTGGTAATACAAGGTCTGGTTATAGGACTTTAGCTAAAAGCTGTAGTTTGTAATTCATAAAGTACTGAGTTTGCAAAAAGAGTCTCAAATCAGTTTAGAGAATAACAATGAAGTCAATGGAATTAAATCATTAACATTACATATACACTCAATTCTAACTGACTTTTTCTTGACATGCAAATATGAAGCTCTACAACAGAAGGAGATATTTTTTTGTGGGAGTAAAGGAAAATTAGTCACTTACATAATAAAACTTCAGCAAGCAACCAAGTAGTACTACAGGCAAAAGCAGATAATCCCAACGAGGACTGTGCAAAACAGTGAATTCTAATAATCTGCCTTTGTTGCATTTAGGTGCAATCAGCTACAAAGGTGAGGCTTGTTCCTTGGGGGCTATACAAATCATACTCTGTGGTGGAGATCACCTCTTAGAGATGAATAAAATGATGCTGGAGCTTACTGTTGTTATACATGCATCCTGTTATGTATGCCCAATTTTGCAGTAACCTCCATAAGCCCAAACCACAAACCAGGAATCACAAAATCAACACATCTCAAATTATCTGTGCCCCAGAGACATTACCATCTGATGGCCATATCCAAAGAGAACTCAAGTTGAAGCAGTGGAAAGTAAGTGGATTTAGCAGCCTATTTCCAAAATTCCAATTCTGAAACACTGTTTTTAACTGCAACTAAATATTGGTGTGCCAACTTTGGATACCATCTTAGCATTAGCAATCTGAAATGAAAAGATCAATTTCTTGGTATCAGAATGCCATCACATTTATGTAAATGTAATAGTGTAAAATGTCAGCTAGTTCAGTGAAACACCCTATGTAGAAATGTTTATTTGTAGAAGATATTTATTGACATAACTCCAGAAACAAGATGGAGACAAGCAGGATGGTAGTGACACAATGACTCTGCCCTGAAGAAATTAAATTTTAAAACTATTTAGAGTATTTTTAAGAGAAACTAATCTCGAAGTCAGAGCTACAAATTCACAGAGCCACCCTGTCATGGGTTCAGCAGCAGTAGTAATTTTTTTCAAGTATTAGATGGTGCAGCACTGTGTTTTTTGATTTTTGGCTTGGGAACAGTGTTTATAGTTATGGTTTAGAATGCTTAGGCTGGCCAAGGACTTTCTGAGTTGCATGCTCTGCCAGGGAGGTGGGGAAGCCAGGAGGAAGCATGGGAGGAAGGAGAGATGGGGTACCTGGCCCAAACAGACCAAAGAGGTATTCCATACCACAGCACATCATGCCCAGCATGTAGAAACGGAGGGCAGAGACCTGGAAGGGTGGTGTTGAAGGGGGGCTGTGCACGGCATGGCCGGGCTTGGTATGAGGTGATGGGGGCGTACTGTGTGGTGGAGTTGGTATCAGGTTGGGTGGGGGGCACTGTGTGGCGTGGCTAGGTATCAGGTGAAGATCTGTTGTATTCTCTTTCCTTGTATTTTCTCTTGTATTATTATTGGTGGTAGCAGTAGTGAGTTATGCTATAGCTTAGTTACTAAACTGTTCTTATCTCAACCTGTGGAAGTTGCATTCTTCGATTCTCCTTCCCATCTCCCTGGGACTCGGGAAGAAAGAGGGGGAAGTGAGTGAGAGAGTGACTGCATGAGTTTGAGAGCCTTAAACCATGACACACCCTCACCTTATCAGGAAGGGTCAAGCATTTCTCCTTCATAGATAATCTAAATCTACCCTCTTTCAGTTTAAAACCATTTCACCTTGTCCTATCACTGTAGACCTTGTAGACAGTCCTGCTGGCTTTATGCCCTGCAAGCACACACTGCCAGGTCACATTTTGCTTCTCATTGATCAACACCTTGAAGTCCTTCTCCTCAGGGCTGCTCGCAATCCATTCTTATCCAAGCTTGTGTTTGTGCTTGGGATTGCCCTAACCCAGGTGCAGAACCTTGCACTTGACTTTCTTGAACTTTATAAGGTTTGCTCTGGCCCACCTCTTAAGTGTCTCAAGGTTCCTCTGGATGACCTTCCTTCCCTCCAGTGTGTCAACTGCAGTACACAGCTTGATGTTGTCTGCAAACTTGAGGGTGCACTCAATTCCACTGTCTATGTCACCAAGATATTAAACAATGCTGGTCCCAATACCAGCCCCTGAGGGACACTGTTCATCTCTGGTCTCTACCTGGACATCAAGACAACTACAATTCTTTGAGCACAATTCTTTGAGTGCTACTTATCGTAGTTTAAGGTCCTCACGCAGTTCTGCTCTCTCACTCACGCCCCTCTCTTTCTTCCCCAGTCCCGGGGGAATGGGGAGGAGAATCAAAAGAATGCAACTTCCACAGGTTAAGATAAGAACAGTTTAGTAACTAAAGTATAACATAATCACTACTGCTACCACCAATAATAATACAAGAGAAAATATAAGGAAAGAGAATACAATAGATCTTCACCTGATAACAAGCCACGCCACGCAGTACACCCCCATCACCTCATACCAAACCCAACCATGCCACACAGTGCACACCTCCGCACCATTCCAGGTCTCTGCTCTCCGTTTCTACATGCTGGGCATAATGTGCTGTGGCATGGAAAACTTCTTTGGTCAGTTTGGGCCAGGTGCCCCATCTCTCCTTCCACCCGGCTTCCTCATGGCTTTCTCTCCTCCCAGGCAGAGCATGAAACTCAGAAAGTCCTTGGCCAGACTAAACATTCTAAGCCATAACTATAAACATTGGTGTTATCAGTGCTGTTCCCAAGCCGAAAATCCAAAACACAGTGCTGCACCAGCTACTATGAAAAAGAGAAAAGTGGCTGATGCTGCTGAACCCATGACACTACTATCCAGCCAATTTCATATCCACTGAGTGGACCATATGTCAAATCAACGCCTCCATGTGTCCATGCCTCCGTGCCTCCATACTTCCATGTCTGCATTTCTCCAGTTTAGAGACAAGAATGTCATGTGGGATAGTGTCACATACTTTGCACAAGTCCATGTAGATGATATCAGTTGCTCTTCCCTTATCCACAAATGCTGTAACCCTGTCCTAGAAGGACACAAAATATTTCATGCGCAATTGCCCCTTAGTGAAGCCATGTTGCTTTCAGCAATTGCCTCCTAATTTTCCATGTCCCTTCGCATAGTTTCCAGGAGGATCTGCTCCATAAAGTTGTCAGATACAAAGGTGGTTGGCCTGTAGTTCCACAAATCTTCTTTTTTTTTCCCTTTTAAAAATGTGTGTTATTTTTCACCTTTTCCAGTCAGTGGGAACTTCACTGGACTGCCATAACTTCTCAAACATGACAGATACGGACTTCACTCATCAGTTCCCTTAGGACTTATGGATGCATCTCATCAGGTCTCACATGCTTGTGCAACTTCAGTTGGCTTAGATGATCTTGAACCTGATTTTCTATAGCAGACAGATCTTCACTCTTTTGGACCCTTCCTTCGCCTTCTGAGATTTGGGCAGTGTGGCTGGAGCACTTACTGCTAAAGACTGAGTCCAAAAAGTTGATTACCTCACCATTCTTCATGTCCTGGGAGAGGATCCACATTTTGGAAGCAAAGCTTATAATATAGCATTAACAGAAATAGAAAACTGTAATAATGAACCAGTAGTATGCAATAAACAGACTAAAGACTTAAGGACCAGAAGAATTTTGCAAATTGTGTAGTAGTCCAGATTCCTAAATGAGTCAGTTATTTCTGTTATAATTGCATAGTTTTCATTTTTTTGCTCGTACTGAGGTGTTTATGTAGTGAAAATATCTGTTTTTTCAAAACCGACATACTTGCTTCATAATACAGCAATGGCATTACACATTTCCTCAGCAGTTTTAACCTAATTATTTGTTCATCTATATTACTTTGTAGTCTCTTTAAAGCATTGTTATCTCTCTACCATATTTCCTTTGTTATTTCAATAGTGAAGTTTGCATCAACAAAACAAGTACATATATGGTAGTACAGGATTAATATTTACAGTGGATTTCACTTTATGTGATTAAAAAATTAATCTATAGCACATATTTCTTAAAAAAAAAAAAAAACAGAAATACTTTTACTTTATATAGTTCACTTAAAAAAAAAAAAACAACCCTTAAATTACTTTGTATAAAATTTAGCATAAAATTACAATATATTGGCTCATTATTTACGCTCAAAGTTGAGCTTGCAGAAACTTCTGCAAGAGAAACCACACTGACTCTAACATGAGACTGACACACTTGCCTGCCTTCCCCTAACCTCTGCTCCTGTACTGAAAAACATCTGTACTTGGGTATTTGTAATATAGAGCTGGTTTTGCTTTCAGTTACTTAAGGATACATTTATTAGAAAGACCTAAGTCTGTATTTCAAAATTAAGTTGTATCAATTAGCTGAATTTGTTCATTTGTATATAGTAATTTAATATATCATTTTATTAATATTATAATACGTATGTATTCTTTTACATAGCTGAGGCTTTAGTCTCTTACTTCCACTGAATTCAATATAAAAATCACCTTTGGCAGCCATGGGACCTGACAGGTTAATAAATTTATTAAATTCCTTCAGAAATAGGAACTGCTGTTTGCTATAATTAGTAAATAATCATTAGAAACTATATGTTATCTCTGTAATCTTCACCTCTAAAAGCAGTCTCATTAACTGTAATAAAATACAGAACAAAACCCAGAACAAATGCATATTTTAATCTATAAAAATATGTTGACTCATCCATACTCAGTAAAGAGTTTATGCAAACTGATTTTTATTAGGAGTGACTAAGAATCATGTTTTGACTTTCCTATATAACATTGATCTTACATGATAATAATTCACCTTCAGAACTGAATACTAAAAATGTATAGGCAGTAATTAATATAGCCACAGGAATAATACATTCATCTATGCAAAGAACAATTATTTTCTAAACACCAACATGAACTGAATATGAGTTGCAGTAATGTCAGCATGATCTGACCGCTTCACTGTCTTTTGAAATAACAACTGGAAGTGAGTGGTGGAGTACACAGTGTTCACCTATTTCCTGAGAGCTGTGACGTTTTCATCCACCTGAGAGAAGTTGTGAAAACCAGTGAAAGAATGACACAAGTATACATTATTTTAAATCCATATAAAAAATAATTAAAACACTGTTTTGAGCAGACAACGGAAAAGCATGACTTTATTTCCTGATACCTTCTTTAGCAAGATATGTTATGGGATGGACTGTGTGGAATTGACTAAAAACCTTCCACCTCAACGCCTGTGCAGCTCAGCAATCTGGCTAAATGCCTGCCTCTAGGCAAACGCCTCTGCTATACCCTGAGTAACTCTCCCATAATCTGCTTTGGAAAGAAACCCAGGGATGTGAATGAGAAGAAAGCCACTGCAGTAATTTCTCCAACCATGACAATTCAAAGGCCAAGGGCGTGCCCTTCATGGAGTAGTTGTCAACCTCACAGTGTCAACAGAGGTACAGAGACAAAACTCTCACAAGTAACATTGATGACCAAATGGAAAAAAGGGAAAATTTATCTTGCCCTGGACACATTACATGGTGGTTAGACATAAACTGAAACCATAATGATGAATTCAAGTATAGCTGTGCCCAAGTGTATGCTTTTAGCAAGCTGTCTGGTGTTAAATAATTTTTTTAAATATATATTTATTTTATTTTTACACCTTCCATCAACATCTAGCTCAAGATGACTTGTAAAACATTCCTTTCTTCAAAAAAAGTCTCATATATGAGCAAGTAAGATGATATGAGATGTAAATCCTTAAACCAGCTGAGAATCTGGCCCAGAAAGTGTCCAAAACTAAATGCCTCTTCTGAGGTACCGTTTTCCACAGCTGTCCATAATACTTTATTTTCTACACTGTTATGTGGAGACATAGTTGCAGAAGCCAGCACACACAGACAACTGTATATATAAATTTCTAATGTTATATCACATATCTTTCGTTTTGGTCCTGAGCACTGATAGACACAGTTGATTTTGAGGTATGTGCTTTCAGGAAGTGTATTGGAATAACTTGAAAAATAATTTTTGTTTCTACTAATAAAGGAAAAGATTCAAGCCACATCTGTAGGGCTGTTTTTCTGAACAAGGTGTGCTTGTTCTACCAAGTATATGCCAATAATTCAAGGTAATCAGCAGAGTACATTACAAAGGAAACTGAATCAACAAGCTGTACAAACAAAATAGCAATCAGAAGATTTAATGCATTTCTGATGTACGTTTAAGGCATTGATACTGGGCCACAGATGTACATGTGTTGTGTTTTATCTTGTTGAGATATGGCCTGTGAGAACCTATTATAGCACATCATCACCCACAACTACTGGGCCCAGAGAAGAAAAATTCTATCACACATTACTTCCGCAGATATATTAGAGAAACAAATTGTATTCGGAATTGAAAAGTCACAGGCTTATTCTGTCTTAATAAATTTCTGCCAAAAGGCTAAGTGCAAAACTAGAAATACTTCCCAAACGTGTTACTGTATTATCATCTCTGACATCTCAAGGGCTGCTCAGGGGATCATCTAGATATCATTTCAGAGTTCTCACTATAAATCTGCTTTTTTTAACTTGTGCTTGGTTTTATGTAGCTATTTTGAGTTTACTGTACTCAAAATTTAACATACCCTTTACCAAAAGGCAAAAGCTGTTTTTGTACAAGAGCTCTGACATTTTGGTGACGTGATGATACTATAGATGCTTTTCAAAATCATAGATATACCTTCCATTGTTACTTTAACTTTCCCAAAGACACAGTCTGAAATCCTGTGATGCATCTGAAGAATCTTAATTGATCTGATTCTGTCCTCCCACTGCCATTTTACCATTCCAGATTATGCATTATATTTTGATTATTTTTTATTCTGTTATCAATACTTGCAAACTCTTTTGAGTGCTTTCTTTCACACACACCTTGTAAATCTTCCATATGTCATTGTAGTATATAGCAATATTGTAAAGTTCTCAAGTACTCTATTTTTTCTGTTATCTTCTCTTACATTTTTAACTCCCTACTTCTCAATAAATACATGAGGGGTGTATAATATACTAGTACAAGGATGACAACATGCTAAATAAAATGTGCTAGGAAAGAGCACTTTTTTGAAGTTTTTTCCTGGAAAAGCAGTATTTCATGTAAATCAGCAAAAGTATTTTGTCCCATTTTCTTTCTGATTCAACTAAACAAACAGAAATGAAGAGGGTGTTCCTATGTCATTGACTTAATTACTGTTTCACTCTGAGCTCCTGCGTTTTTGACAGGCCACACTTCAGGACTACCAGATAATTCCTGGGATGGAGCAATCAGGTCCTTACCCAGGCAGGACCAAGTCCTGGCTGAAAACTGGTGGGCAGACGCAGCAGTGAGACAGCTTGCTCCATTGCCCATCCCAGTCTGCTATTGCCTTACATTTGAAACCACATTCATGGTACTTACTCTCAGCCTCATGATATTTAAAGAGATGCATGCAGTGATGGAAAGCAGCCCTGTAACTACCTTTGTTCCAATGTAAAGTTATATTAATTCTGGAAGAAACTTTGTAAGTGTCTCAGACTCAATGATTAAAACCCAGTCTAGACTAAGGGTAAAAACCAGCCTTGAAAAGGGCTTCTAACTATTCTAGATGCAGGGTACAGGGTGGTGTAGTGAGAAGAGCGGG
This sequence comes from Forpus xanthops, assembly GCA_032466535.1. NCBI lineage: Eukaryota > Metazoa > Chordata > Aves > Psittaciformes > Psittacidae > Forpus > Forpus xanthops. The sequence continues at coordinate 10,261 of JASSUY010047926.1, forward strand.
ACATGCTCTTCATGCTTGCCTAGAGGAACCCATCAGGATGTTCCATGCTGAGGGTTCTGAACGGTATGATCCCAAACTCCATTAAGGTGGGAGCCGATATGATCATGCAGCAAAACAGACATGCTGTAAATAGCATGGGAGTCCTACAGATGTAGTTGCAAAGGACTATGAAACAGTTACCAAATGAGGTCACTGAGATGTGTCATGCAGATCAGTCAAAACTCTTGCTGGAGGAGCTGGCCATGAGCCACCTACCCACACTCAACATACCAGGGAAATACAATGATGCTCTGGAGCAATCAGAGGTAATGTGAGGGTAGACAAAAAACAGAAGTCACGTCTCAGGTGCCTATGTTAAATATGACAAGGATCATGGAGCAAAAGCTGCAGCTGATGATCTGAGGTTATAAATAAAATAGATGTGGATTTACCTTGGTATAAGAGTTTCTAAACTGTGCCAGCTCATAAATGAACACTGTCCAGCCCTCCTACTACATGGGAAGCAACCCATGTAGTTTCAGGGGAAGGGGACAGTGAGCTGAATGTGCCAACTCTTGTCTTTGTTTCAGCAAGAAAAGAGTTAACTTTTTCAGTCAGGGCCTTCCATCTCTCTGGCTACCATCTAGGAAGCAGTGTTGAGAACAGTACTGGGTACCTGTAGAGATAAATAGGCACATGAGTACTGATGCAGGCCTTGATGTCTCCCATCAATATACATAAACAAAGGCATTCCAGATACCTTCAGTGTCACACTAAGTTACGCATCCCAGCAGTCATCAGTACAGCACGGTATAATGGAAAGTCAAGTGGTCTAGTAAGGAAAAAGCATTAGCTAAATTTAATGTTTAAATACAAAAGAGTAGATGATACATCCCATGTAAAGTTGTGGGCTCTAATTATCTATGAATGTGTTTACTTTTTATGTTTAATATTTCTCCCTCAAATAATTCTGGATTCTCAGTGGGATTTTAAAATAATTAATCATTTGTTGCATAAAAATATCTGGTGCCTTTTTGTCCAAGAAGTACTATGTTATTCTTATATTAAGAAAAAGGGCAAATAGCAATTTTCACCTTACTTTTTTATATGAAAATGTGAACAGTTCCAGAATTTACACTGCATCATTCCTTCACAAATGATGTTATGTGGCTTTTCCAACAGTCATTCATCTTCATCCTTGCCCATGTCCTCATGTGTTCTTTCGGAGGTGAGGAATTAGTAGACTAGTGTGAGTACTCCGTGTAATTAGAGTGCCTTATCTTGCTTACTTGGGAGATGCCTTTCCTCCTTTTCTTTCTCATAAGTGTCAATTTTCTAACAGTTAAAGTCAATATGCTGAGCTTTGTATGAATTCACACACACTTCAAGAGAGCTTCAAACCTCCTCCAGTATGTGTGCTTAAAGTGTCAGTATGAAGTGATCAAAAAATGGCTGTCTTTGTTTCAATGTTTTGCATCAGAACCACAGATTGCTGTTGGCTCTGTACAGGCTTTTCCACACAATGCTGTTACATCAGCAATCAACAGATAGGGTAGCCAACCACAGACACTGAAATAATCAAGTAGCAACTTGTCATTTCAGCTGTGATGGAAGTCAACAACTGTGGTGTGTGATATGAAAGTGTGCTGCAAAGATGGATGATCTTGTTTTCCTGGCATCCAAGGAAGAGAAAGACGACTGAGTTTCATAGTTGCGCATCAGTGCTTCAGTTTCAAACTCGTTAACGTTACCAGGCTCTGGTAAATGAATGAAGAGAAAAGTGATAATTAAATGACATGATAAAATGTATGAACAAGATATCCAGGTACCTGGAGCCTTCTACACACTGGATGTAGCAACCTTATAAGCAACAAGCTTACAATGTACACCTGCAGACCTCACTAAATTGTTTAGATTGCACACTTTACTGTAGGTCAGGGCTGTTAATCACCAGAACGCCCTAGGGCAGCCACGTACAGCCTTATTTATGAGCAAATCAAGAAAATGAAATACTGAACCGTGCCTGATTAGCTGCACTAATATGCTACTTGTGGCTAATTTTTGAGCTGCTTAATTCGCAGGTGTTTGCCCCAGCCAATAAATCATGCTTTCTACCTCCTCTTTGCACTCATGACCTGCCATGCATACGTGAAGCCTGTTTAAGTGACAAACAGGAAATAATTGATGGTGCATTAAATCCCTCTAGTGCTTAGTGAACTGGCTCCCATTTGAAACAAGCATTGCTACGTTCCCACTCCTAGGCTCATTTCAGATGTTATTGTAACCCAAGTCTTCCTTGCCACTGCTTGCAACCTTTCAAAGGTACAATGTGTACATTTCCTCATTTTTATTTGTTTTGCTTGTAGAGCATACTATTCGCGTAAAACATCACTATTAAATTTTCCACAACAGCTAGTCACCAATGCAATGAAACAGAACAAAATTCTTCTTACTGAGAATTTGTATGGGAATGTATCAGCCCTGAAGTTTCCTTTTCTTAAATAAAGCTGCCAGTAAGCAGGGGTTCTCAGTCATGTGTTGTATTGGTCAGCACTAATTTGCTCAGTCTGATTCTTTCCCTTCAGATGAAAGAAAGGGACTTGAAAGCTGAACTCCTAACTCTGAGTCAAAACTAGGCAGATCCATGCTCATTTCCTGCACCTTGCCACATTAGGACAAAGAAGCTGCACAGATTCCAAACTACGACTGAAAATGTTGTTGAGGGCATAGTGGATGCCCTGAAACTAGAAAGACACAATTTTTTTCACTTGTCTTTTGGTTCATCCCATATTAACACATGGTTACCTAAGGAAATGTTTCTTAGGTAAAAAATTTACCTAACAAATTCCCTAAGGGGGGAATCTCTGGTCTTCAACCTGCCTTGTAGTGGAGATGATAGTTCCTCAGGGAATTCTGGATGAGTCCCATGAATCTTTTCTATGTGCCTTATGGAGAATGCGCTTTGGTGCAAAGGGTAAGAGGCAAGACCTAACCACTTCTTCCTACTTTAAGCGGTCTATTACTATTGTACACAATAAAATTCCTTTGCTGTTATTCTGGTTAAGTGAACTAATCTCAAAGTAAAGGACTTCAGCAAATAAATAAAGATCCTGGGGTTTGAACATTTTTACTGGCCACTTAGGCCTTATGCTCAGAAATCTAAACTAATGGCTAATAAGGCAGTCTGCTTATTAGAGTATCACATGACAAGCTTATTGGTGTCCTGCAAACCACAATGTTGCCAACAAAACGTCATGATGGCAAAAAGTGGGGAAGCAAGGTATGTTTTCAAGAATTACTTAAAGATGATGATATTCACTTAACAAATTACAAATAAAATCACAATAAAACCCATAAAAAGAATTTTGGAAATAATTCCTAAAAGCATATTTAAAAAAAGGTAATAAAAATTAATAACAAAACAAGAAACTGTTGGATTTTTTTTTCCAAGCTTGATATGTAATCTATGAAGTGAAGGGAGGGTCGAAGTTTACACAGAGAACTTAAATGCTCTGTAGTAGGCACTGGTGAAGATGCAATGCTGAGTTACATGGACATTTAGCCTAACCTAATAGGGTAATTTTATGTTCTCATCTTCTGAGGTTATAAAATGAAAGTTCTGTTGTCAGGGTGTTCTCTCTTGCTCTTACCTGCTTTCCTTGAACACTGATAGAGGATTTGTTAGCTTCTGAGGAAGCTGTAAAGTCACATTTTGCCACAGACTAACAAAATGGTTATGAGGCATTTTTAATGCATTTGTAAATTTTAAGGCCAGAAAGTGCTATTATGTTTTCTCAAAGTAATTTCCTTCACTATCCAGTTACAACATTTTTTTCCTGAGTAGTTTCTGAATTAGAAGGAATTATTCGTTTCCATTAAAAAAAAGTTTATGTAGATTTAGAAACTGGTAACTTAACCTGGAATATATTTTCATGATTTGTCATACTCTTTCAATATTTTTAGTGGTAATTCAGTTACAAAAGTAAGACATATGTTTGGGATAGAGTGTTTATCTCAAGCATCTGGATTTAAAGGAGGTTATTCACACAAATATCTAAGAAATAAAAGTAAGCCGTAACGTCTGACCTGAAAACTTTAGTATGAGATTTCTTATGGTTTTCAACATTAAATTGTTATAAACCATCTAATTGACCTCAATATAAAGAAATTAAATTTCAATATAAGGTCATGATATTTGTCTATTTATTACATAAGTATTTTTGATTTTGATGCACAGTTGGCTAAGGTGCCTACTAGAGAAAAATATAATGCATGCATGTCAATTAATATAATTTCAATATAACAAAATAGAGTACTTTGACTCAGAAGTTTTTTTTCCCCTTAAATTGCTTGTCTTGAAGGTGAATGTTTGGCATTTTTTTTTTTAATATATAATTAAAATAGATTGTTCCTTTTCTTTCTGCATTACCTAAAAATTTCACAGACTTCTTATTAAATATTTTAATGTATTTTCTTGAGGATTATAAAATAGTTATTGAAACTAATCATTTATTCACTACCATGGATTTATTAAAAGAAAAAAGGAACTTTTCAGGTAAATACCACTGTTGAATTGAATTGAATTTGAATAAAAAAGAATAATAAATTTAAGCTTGATGATATGTCACAAATAATAATATGACTGTAGTGAAAATGTAAGAAGTGAACAAATTTGTAGAGAGCTTCAGTTCTTCATTTATAACCTGTTGGAGGAGTGTGCAGGAATTAATTACATTTTGGTCAGCTGACATCCATGGAAAACTCCAGCTGAATCCAATGGAAACAGGGGAAAAAATATACATGGATATTGTTGATATTTCTAATCTAACTTGGTATTTTGAAGATTTTAGGATTATTTGTGCCAATCTAGACAAATCATCATGAACCTTAATGTTCATTGGCTCAGTTTTATGTCCTTTATAGAGGCCTTTATGATGAATATGACATATATTAGTTTTTGAAAACTAATCTTTAACATCATTTTGTCGCATGTTATTATCATTTTTATTAAATTTCAAAGAAAATTACTGACATGTTAATGAGGTTTTCACACAAAGTTCACATCAGGATAATGAAATAATATATCATTTTTTTGCTTGTATTTTTCTGTTCTTTCCCTACTCATTTTGTTTAATAAAATTGACAAACCTATGTCTCACTCATGTTAACTTCATGCTTACCAGACACACAATGAATTTGATGTAAGGATATGAGATTTTCAGACTAGTTTGCCACATCTCTATAGTAGACTGGAAATCTAATCTGAAGTTTCTGCCTTTCCAAAAAAAAAAAAAAATCATAAAGTGAAATGCATTTTTGGAATTTCTTTAGACTGTCTTATCTTTATGATTGTCTTCATTTTATCAGCATATTTTTCCCAATCCAAACTTTAGTGAATTTGGTAAAGAGATGACTCTGAACTTTGAAGAGCTGAGGATCAGTCTCAAGCTGTTACATAAAATCTTACAAGTATAAGCTGGAACTACAATAAATTCTTAATTTTTGCAGTCTTGGAGAGGTTTATTACGATAAGGAGTAACACTGTCTTGTGATCAATATTGGGTGTACATTAGTAGCATTCTCATAAAAGTTCTATGAAGTTTCACCGCTTTTCTCAATGTGATAATGTACAAAGAGAGTTAAGATTGTTTAGGTTACCTTAATTCCTCTTCTCCATATTCAAGATGCTCTGAGTATTTTACAAGGTGAAACTATCTCATGTAGGTTTTGTGCTTTAAATTATTTCTGGGTTTTGGGAATAACTCAGAGTATACTCAGAGATTTGTGCTAGAAATAATCAAAAGATATTAGAAACTTAGATATTTGCAGTTTAACCCCATATTAACAAAATTGCTATTATTACTATTGAATTTGAGTTTTGCTTACTCCTCTGGTCATGAATTATTTTCTCAGTTGAAAATCCACCTTGTAATTTGTCACGTTCTGGATCAACACCAAAGGACTAATGTATGACAATTCAAAAAAAAAAAAAGAAAAAGGAAATGTATAATGCAACTTAGTAACACTATGTAATTGTCATATTGGTGAAATGTGAGCGTTGGAAAGGGATAAGAAGTGTGGTTTCTGTATTTAAGAATTAAAGGTGTGTCAGCCTTTACTGTCAGAATATGCTTTTAGAAGGCAGCAATGAAAGTTTATATTACAAAGGTCACTCAGAGAAGAAAAATGTCACAAAGTTAAGTACATCCAGGGAGGATCAGATAATAGGAAATATCTGTTTCAAAGCTGAAACAATAGATTGCAAGAATGGTAAAATAGAGCACATGGCACATAGAAAAGGAAATCAAGACAAGAAAAAAAATGAAATAGAAGGATAATACAATATAAGTGAAGCTGTAGGAATCAAAAAAGAAATGCTTGGAAACAAGACTGAAACTTATTGAATAAAATGAAATTTATTCAGAGCATTCAGATGGCAAGATTCAGAAAAATAACCAGGAAAATGGCATCTTAGCTGATTGCAAGATGCTTGACGAATACATTTTAAAAAATTGTCATGTGTTTTCATATAACACTATATGAATAATTTAAGAACAATGCCAAGATTTATAAAAATAGTATTATCAGTGAAAAGTTAATGTCTGAGACAAGAAATTGTGGGAGTTTATGGTGACTGTACAGTTCTGATTTATAAAAACTTATAGTGCTTAACATGTACTTATAAAGTTGGGACAGGATATTTCTGGATTTCTACTGTATTAACAAAGATGAAGTCTTGATGATATTTAAGAATTCTGTGCTAGTTATTTAATACATTCTTTGGCAAACAGAATATGTATAATACTGTCAAAGCAATATTTATACAGAAGAGTAAGACTAATTTTTCATTTAATATTTTGCTTCCTTTGATAAGCTCATCATAAAGTGATCCTTTGTATTGAACAAGAAATTTTATGATGTCATCAAAATGTTACAAACACAATCATTGTGTAATGTTAGTCATTTTGCCCTTGGAAAGCCTGTAGGGAAAAGTATGTGATGGCAAATTGATTAGATTGCTCATATGCCTGACCATAATGTGGGACAGACACAGTGTTTCAGTTTCCTTTGGATAGCATCTGTTGCACCTTGACAAATAAACCCATCTGTATTCACTACTTTAGTTTTTCCTAGGACACATAAAAAAAGTTGATGAACAAACATAAAATCAAGAGGATTCCATCACTTCACTTGCATAGCCCTCATCTGATGGATTAATTACTACAGTTCCTTGCAGTAATGTATAAATCTCCTGAGAAGACACAAGTGAGTGGGGCAGGAAAATATGGTCAGCATCTGTTTTAAATTTATGATACCATGACCATTTTCCAACTACCTGCCGTAGTGACTCCTAAAGCAAGAAAATACTAAGCTGAATTTCTGTGATTGCAACGTGTATAACAAAGACAATCCAGTCCCTTGGAACTAACACAGTGATGCTGAAATTAGGAATGGTGAGCATAATGATTCTCAAAAGAACATACTCACATGGAGCAGCATAATTTTAAGTAAAATTATTTAGACAGTGCAAGTGTAAATTATGATGAGAAGGGCATAGATTATGGCTTCAAGCCTTTACAGCTGATGAGGTTAAAGGCAACCTTTCTACTAACCAATCTGTTCAGCTGTCTGTTCTTTGCAAATATACCAAAAGACAGTATAATAACTACTCTGATAAAGTGGTGTTTTCCACTTCTCTACAAATATTAAAGGTGTTCTCAATGCTAAAACCCTGCTAAAGTGCAACTAAGGCCTGGGTCAACAATTGTTAGTAAAAATCCTCATTACCTCTTCTTCCATTGGTGAGCTAAAGGAAGAGTGCAAATTCATTTTCAAACTACACAACGCAATGTGCCTCAGAAAGTCACTCAGAGGGCATACTTCCTTCCCTACAGGTCATGTGATGCTCTATCCACAATCATTTCCAAATCTTCCTGTAAATTATTTCAATTAAATGCTACAATATCTTATACCTTGGCTTATAGTCAATTAATAGCCATAGAAAGCGCATACTTGATGTGCATGGCCCTCTCTCAGAAAATATTCTAATCACTAAATTTGTGTCGGCAAATTAAAACTCACATATACACTAAGCCTGATCATATAGTCTGAGCATGGTCTGGTCCATGGGATACTTCCAGTTATGGAAATACAAGCCTTGCACCGCCTAGAAAAACCCATCTTGCTGCAGACATGCTGAATCTCAAGTGTCTGAAGAGCTTGGATCAACCCATTACATCTTAGAACTATAACAATTGACAAAATAAACAGCTGGGAACTAGGTTTTCAGTTGGACCTCTCTGAAGGTCAGACTGACAGGAAAGCAAGAAAAAGCAGAGAGAAAAGACACCCATGAATCCATGGTATAGCCTCCAGGAATCTTCAGCTAGAATCTACAGTATTTAAAATTCTTTTCCTTCTAGACTGGAACCCAAAATATTCTATGTACTCTTCAAAAGCAATTGTGTCGCAGCAGGGATTGGACATGAATAGGACTGTAAAAGAGAATTTCATGAAAGTCTGTCAGCTCTGAATAGGATGAAATCTCAGGCTGTCAATTTTGCTCATCCACCTAAGACTTTTATGGGATCAAGTTTTACCTGAAGATGCTTCTGAAATATGTTCACTTAACCAAGAAAAATTGAGTTATAATGCTGAAACTTTGACTTTTGCAAGGTATTTTTGCAATGCATTTTTAATGTATCTTTGCATATACGTGCAAATTATTACACAGTTACATTATGGTTATAAATCAAAACAAGCAGATTCCTCAGCTGATTTAATCTCTGCAATAAGGAGCATAGGAATGTTCATGTTTTTATGCTTTTCAGACTGCTATGTATCAGGCATGACTATCAATAACATCTGTGGCTATTTTTATCTTTCTTCTCATTCTTTTTCAGTGTATTGTGGCTGATTTTGAAAAATAATTCCTACTTTGAAACTGCAAACAGTTGAAAATTTAACAAAATATTAGACTTACCTACATATTGCAGCGCAGTGTCATATGATGCTAAGGGTGGGACTCAGGCTGATTATATAGTTTCTTTACATTCCTATGATTTCTCTCCACCTGTGTGGCAAAAAAAGATCTCACAAAAACTATAATTAGGCGTCAGGGCTTTTTTCTTCTCTGTCTATGAGTAGTTCTCTGATTTCATCAATCATGATTTATCGTCATGATAGAATCTACTGATTCATGATCCATCAATTTACTTGATCATCTTTTCCTACGCAAGGCATAGGAAATAGGAAAGATGGAAATGACATGATTACCTCATCCTTCCACCTGCCCATGACCATCTCTAACTTTAATCATTTATGACAGACAATTGTTCCAATTCTTTTTGGAAACACCAGTGATGAAGGTCTCACAACTTCCTTGCAGAACTGTGCACTTGTTACTTTCAGAGGATTTTTTCCTTTGTTTGAATTCAGAACACATGCCTCTTTCACTGAAAAAGAAAAAAGTTTATTTCCATCATATAAAAAAAAATATAGTTATGTCTCTCTCTAAGCTAAATAATATCATCCCAACCAACCTGTTCTCATAGGTCATATTTTCTGTTTCTGATCTTAACCCTCCACTAATTTGATCTTCCTCTTTCTAAAAGCTTAGTATTAACTGAACGTAATATGCCAGCTGGTATCGTTGGAGCACTGGACATGGTTGAAGCATTAGGTCACATGTTTTTCAGGGTACACTCTTGACATCCCGAGGTGGTGGTTGCATTTTGCAACACCACTGCGGGAGGGGGGTCCATTACAACCCCATAGGGCCTTCTTCAGTTCTCTTACCTAGTCAGCTTGTATTTTTTTCTTGCAACTATTTATTATTATATAAACACAGTGCTCTGATGATTAAATATCTATCTTAAGAACTGTTTTTCAATTCTAATTGTGTCCACCAATGCACTTCAAGGCTGAGCCTATCTACAGATTCTTTAAGCATCAAGTCCTTTGCCCAATTCCCTAGTGGTAAACTCAAACCAAGGCAGATCTCCCTTAAGTCTCATCCACTACAGTCTTCCATTTTGAAAATATATCTTTAGTAGCTATAAACTGTGTATGGCTTCCAATCAGTTTCCGTGATAGCAGCAATTTAAGCTAAAACACATTTGTCAAGCTTTCTTGCAATACCACAGTGCAAAATATTTTACAAAAATATTGTTAATCTCTTCTTTCATTTACCATGCAACTGTTTTGATATGACTTGTCCCTCAGAAATCTCCATTGGGTGTTTCTTCCTCTGTTATCACTTAGGTGTTTGCAAATTCTTTCACTAAGCATTATTTTCTCTAGGAATGGAAGTTTCTGTAACTAACTTATATTTTCTACTTCATCCTCCTTTTCTTGCTTGTATCTAAAGAACTGCTTTGCTATTTAGTTATTCATGAAACTTCCACCAGGGCTCAGAGAAAAATGGCATCTAGCCTGCAACTTCTTCAGCTGAAGCATCATGTGGTTCACATCATTTGCAGACCCTACAGGACAGCTCTTTAACCTGCTCTTCTGCTACTGTAGGCTCATTATTTGTCTGGTTTGTATTTTTTTTTTTTTCACCATGATACTGGTTGCTGTTAACTGTATGATTACAGTCAATCCTTTTAGCAAAGGTTGTAGCATACTGCCCTGTGGAATGCTGCTATACTTTCCAGTTGCCTTTGTGTTAGATCACATCTGTAAATAGTGAAAACGTGGAAGAAGAGCTGCAGAGTAAGCTGTTACCAAACTAATAGAATAAGTTCATCTTTTCTAATTGACAAGTATATTTTTTTACATTTTTTTTCTCCCAGCTTTGGCCGGGTATATTTCTAACAGAAAAAAAAAGCAAACTCTCACTTCCTCTGTATCTTTCCATATGTCTGCCTTCTTTTTCTCTGTTATTGGGAGTTACAGATCGTGTGTGATTGAATGAGATGAATGCTACAAAGTGAGAATGGGAAGCTCTGTGCTTTCACTGTACTAATCTCTACTGTGGTCTAAGGGGCTTATTTGCAGCTGAAAGTCCTGGCAGTATAGAAATAAATGCCTTATAAAGAATTACTTAGTTTAGTTAATAATGTTTGAATCAAGTCATTCTTCATTTTCCATAAAACTAGAATAGGCTAGAAGTAATTCAATTATTTTTTACAAGTAGTAATGAATAAAGTAAATGTGTAATTTCCAATAAATTACATAGTTACTTGTGGTGTGAAAAATTGTGTACTTAAAACAAGTAAAAAATGTGTCACTTTTATTTTTATAGTATGTCCTTTAGAAGACATATTAAAGCACTGTTTACTTTATCCCATGGTGCTCTATAGAAAACTGTAGATTAATTTTCCCTCAGAGAAGCCATATAGTATTTCAACCCTGAAAGAAAAAAAATGCCTTAGAGAGAATCATTCAGGTACCTTGTATAAATTCTTCAGTAATAAGAAATAGGTATTTATGCACTTCACACATAGCCTGTATCTGCTGAGGAGACATATTCTTGCCCTGTTAAAGGAAAGATTTGGCTTTTTTTCTGTCTGAATCTTTTTACCCTTCTTTTAATTAAAACGCAAGCAAGCATAATCTTGCCTGCTCAAACAGTGTTTTTCTGTTCTGAAGCTTGTGTTTAGACTTTCTTTTTTCTGGGCAATGGGTAGAACAGAAGAGTCATGAATGGAAAACAGGATTAAATGCCCTCATGCCATGCATTTTCTTTCCCTCCTATTTTTCTTCCAAAGCTCAAGAAAATTTCTGTATCTTCATGAAAATGACAAAGAAATTTGTTTCATACTTTCAAATATGAAAAGAACCAACTTAGAAGAGTTCAGTATTCACCAAATTGTACTTACTGCAGTCTGAGATCCCTGTAGGCATAAGCATGCAAGCACCTTCTTTTATGAGTAATGCATCCAGTGATTGTGGTGGTGCACTGGTGCAGAAGGAGAAAATACAGAGATTCACAGAATACATATCTCAGTAACCATAAATGAAGCAAATCCATTTTAGGTTTGCTGTGACCTCCAGGAAGCAGAGCATGAACTGCTTTGATTTATCACAAAACTGGATCTTGCATCTAGAAATCTAAGTGTGGGATCATTTACTTAAAAGCTGTAGCCATCATCATAATCTTTAAGGAGCTAGATCCCGAGGCAAATTGCTGATGTGCTGATGTGCTAAGGCCTAGAAAGCAACTAAGACTTCCAGGATACTTTACAAATATGGCAATATTGACAGACTATAAATTGGTTTCTTTGTGCATGCTGCCTAGCCAAATAACCCTGAAGGAAAGAGTGATAATAGCATGTCACCAAATACATTTCACCAGGTCTCTGTGCAAATGTAACTCTTCAGAATAAAATAAAACAGCTGTGCTAGTTTTGAAGACAAGGTACTCTTACTTGGTTGTGAAATAAATCAATACCTGGCACAATACAATCTCCTCCTCTGCAGTTGGCTTTGTCTGCAAAACATGAAACCAGTACCCTCACAGACGGCACTGGCTCTAGAGCAGAACTGGAGCAGAAACAGATTTAGAGAAGAAAAATACTGACACTAACCCAAAACTAAGACAATCACAGTAAAGCAGTATCATGCATTCATATATGCAACGAAGAATAATGATTTGTGATACATCCAAGCTCTGTGTGTTTCTGGGCCATGGAGTTGAACACAACCTTTGCCAAAATTTCTTTAGATGTGATGTCCTTTCTGTCAGAGCATTTTCACTTCTGGTAGTCAGGAGTTATAGAGTGACCCTTGTTTCAGCTCCACTGAGCAATGACCCATAATCTTTTTCCAAGTATGCCTTATTGTTGCATTTTGTGCTTTATAGCAAAAATTACCCAAGTAGGGAACTGTTAGTAAGACATTAAATGAATATCGAATGTGTTGACTTCTTACAATGACCTTCTAGTGTCATCTTTTCAGTAATCTAACAACCAACAAATAGAAAGTATGCAATAAACCAGCTTTTACAAAGGAAATGGGAAAAAAAGAATGACAAAATTCTCCAAAAGAGTTTAGGCAAGTTGATTCAGAACAGAATCTTAAAAATTAAATGACGTATGATCATTATGTGCACACTTAAAAGTTTCTTATTGTTGGAAGTGTCCTTTCTTCTGCACGCTAATGACACATGTTGATTTTCAAAACAGTATCCAGTGTAGGCTAACTACTGGTAGATAGGAAAATCTTTACATAGATGGACAAAGCTCTGTGTGTTAATATACTTGCAAATTTATCTTACAGCTGTCATTTCCAGACATGAAGACATAATAATAATTTTCTAGCTATCTCTAGCTAATTAGTACCCAAAAAAAGCTTTAGCTAGTTATCATCAACATATTTGAAAGCATTTTAGAAGGATATGTTTGAGTTTTTCGGTCAATGCATAAATGTGGTGATAATCCTGCTATTCCTACTCTTCCTGAGATGTGTTTCGTGAGCACACACTATGCCTATAATAAAGTAAGGAATTTCTTTTTTTCTTTTTAAACATATCAGTGTTTTCCAAACTTGCAGCACATATTTTCTTTTAAATTTATTTTCCTATGAGGAGAGAAAGGGAGCTTCACAACAATTTCAGATTTATTTTTGCAAAAGTGTGCAGGAGAGTAAATAAAAGTTGAATTACCACACTCCCTAAAATTAAGAATGGCTTATATACCCCGTGTATATGGCAAAATATCATAACAAACATTTAAAGATTAATTCACAAATTCCATAAAGTGAACAAGAATCTGAACTAGCCAGTAAGAAATGGTGAAAGCTGTGACGCACTCAGTCCTGGGCAGGAGGCAACTGAGCCCTGGGAAGCCAGCATGAGGCTCCCAGCAGCTCCCCTCTGCCAACACAGCTCTCTGGCCGCGTGTTATCAACTCACTCTCTAGTGTTCACTTCATCTGAACCCAAGGATCTTGCACTGATGACTGCTCTGCCTCCTAGCTTCAACAAGAAAATTGAGAATCAGTCCTTTGCAGCCAACCTTGTGCAGTCTGGTGATTATAATGCATCTTAAGGTGGCATGAAAACTGTGAGCTTGAGCCCTTTCAGGTAGAGATACTTTTTGGTCCATCTCAGTCACTTTCTGTTAAAGCTCAGTCTAAACAAAACAGACACAGTTAACGTGGAAGAAACTCAGATACCAACACACTGAAATCTATTCCTGAAAGGCATTACTTACTTGGTAAGTTTTGTACTGTTAAGTAATCTTTCTGTTACATTTTTTCCTCATAACTTTATCCCTCCAAAACACCCACTTCCCAAGGACTGCATTTTCAAAAGACATTCTGTAAATGTTGTTTTCTCTGTTCCTTTCATTATGTTCATAGAGCATAATACCTTTAGTATATTATTATGTTTGTTGACTTAAAGTTACAAACACATAAGTAGCACATAAGTATTGTGCAGATACAAATCTTGTTAGGAAAAAGCCTGACAAGTATCAGTGGGACAAATTTTAAGCATTAGTCTGACTTCTTAACACACAGTTAATCTTAACTTATGAGGGTTTAGGAAATACAACAGGTCTGAACTGGGAAAATTTCTTTTAGAATAAGGCCATTTTCTTGTAGAAATTGTTTTTTTATATTCCTGAGTTGCTCCTTTTTAACTTAGATTTTATTTTGTATGTGAAAGGTTTTGGAAAAAAAGTTGTTTTTTTTTTTTTTTATTATTATGGGGTTGAAAGACTTTGAGAATATTCCATTTTTAAAAAGTGCAATGAATAATGCTAGGAAAAAATATATAACCACAATTTCAACACACTTCTTTTATCAAAAGAAGCACATATGACTTTGGCCACTCTATTTGGGAACGCAGGCTGGGGATATTTTGTCCTGTGCAATGGTACCATACTTCCTCAAAATATTTAGAAGAAAAGCATTATTCAAAATGTCAGAAAAATATGATGTTCTATTAGACACTCAATCAGGACTTGAGCCCATACATGTGCTGTATGGAAATTGTGTGTGGAAGATTTCATACTGAAACCATCTGTCCAGGATTCACCCACTTGACATATGTGTGGGCTCTGAGGACCTCTGAATACAGAAAGTTACATTTTTGGTTCTTGTTCTGCTCAAGACCAGTAGGTGCACAAAAACAGGGGGGAAAAAAGCCTTCTAATGCTTCACCTGAGCCAGGAAGAGTAGCTCACTTACACTGCTCAGTGCCCACCTCCGTCAATCTTGTGATGCAGTTTTCCTGGTGATGCTAATCAAGGAGTAGTACCAGCAAGCTGAGGATGCTGATCCTTCTGCAGAAGCCACATCTGCAGTGGTGTATCCAGGTCTGTCCCAAGTACAAGAGGTGTAAGCTACTGTAAGGGCACGAAAATAGTGGGGGGACTAAAATATCTCTCCTATGAGGAGAGATTGAAAGAGCTGGCACTGTTCAGCTTGAAGATGAGAAGCTCACAAGGAGAACTCGTCTGTGTATATAAATCCCTGAGAGAGGAAGGTGGAAAGAGGATGGAGCCAGGCATTTTTCACTGGTGCCCAGTGAGAAGAGCAGACAACATTTGGAAACTGAAACAAAATTCTGCCTCTGAGGGTGAACATGCACAGGCACAGGTTGCCCAAATTGGTTACAGAGTTGCCATCCTTGAAGGTATTCAGAAGCTGTCTGCACATGGTCCAGATGGCCCTGCTTCATCTGAGAGGTTGAACTGGATGACTGTCAGAGGCCCTATCTATCTTTGACTACTCTGAGATACTGTGGAACTACTGTTCCAGAAGTATGGATGTGTAATAAAAGCCAAACATTGGATACACCTCTCCTGGACTCACCCAGAAGGCCATCAGGCTATAACATGGGAGATAGATGCAGCGTGCCCTTGCTTTCCCCTGCCATGAATACTTTTCCTCACAAGGTTATGCATGCACTTTGCATTCCATGGAGTTCTTTTTTTTTTTTTTTTACGTCCTTAACAAAGAGACTGCACTTTTTGAAGATTTCCCTCCATTTTAGAAGGATCTCCCTTCCAAGTTCTTCATCTCATGAATGTCCCCCATGAATAATATCTCTTCCTGAACTCAGCATTCCCCCTGAAGGCTGATTCAGGGTGAGAGAGTCTTCCTCAAGTTCTGCTCTTCAGTGATTGAGGTCCCATGTTTATGGAAAAAAAAAAATCTTCTGAGAGTCTCAGGGCATCGATATCTTGCATCTCAGCAAATTGCCATGGGGTAGAGCATTCTGGTGTTATCTGTTAATACCAGAAGGTGCAGTCTTATAGATTTTTATGTTGAGATGCAAAACAGTGGCACCTGGTGTCTCCAGCTCCTTGAGGAGAAACAGTATTTTTGTATTGAGTCTGTTCCATTCCTGTATTCATCAAGTCACTTCGCTGAGGAAGAACAGATCAGTTAATTTTTTGCCCCAGCTTGCTGCATAGCCACATTAATTGGAATTTTCCACAAAGGATTTATAGAGCACAGTTAAAATGAAATATACTTGCTAACACCTCTGCAGAGGAGTTTATATTAGAAAATAGATGAGAAGTAACTGGGCTCCCCTTAGAAAACAAATGTACATGTATACACTGCACATTGCAAACCAGATAGCATACATTGTTCAGAGTATAAGTTAGTCACAGAGAAAAAAATAAGGAGAAGACAAGATCAAGAAGTTAAATCTGAAAAAGCTTCCAGTTGTCTTTTCCAGAAAAATAATAATGCAAAATATTTTTCCACTTGTTTTTTTCCCCCCACAAATCAGCTACCTCTCAGCCATCGGGTGGTAAAGTTTCATTCCAAATAAAGCATTGATGGTGTGGAAAAACAGCTGCAAAAAAAAAAAAAAACAAATGACAGTCAGTTCTGAGTGTCAATCTACACATTTAATGAGAAACTCTGCCTGATTTAATGAATCCGAGTGCTTCAGTTTACCATCACTTTAAGTAGAACCTGCATACACAATGATGTAGTGTCAATTTGGGGCGTACATTATGGCAGTAACAATACACCTCTGAAGGGAGAACTTAATTTTTTGAACTATTCACCATATAAGCAATTGTTACTAATTTACTGTGAGAAAGGTGTATGAAAATGTATGTGCACATGATTAGCTTAGTGAGACATTTTGAAAATGCTTAATCAAGGTTGAATAATTATGTGTCTACAGTAGCAGTTAAATTTAAAACAATCAAAAGAAAAAATAGTACTACCATGTCACCAGTGTGTCAGGGTGAAAGTCTAATTGGTTTGTAGTTGAAGATAAACTAACTTCACTGTGAAATGAATAGTTGAAACTGGAGAGAATTAGTTATCTTGGGCTTGACTTTAGATTCCTGAGTCTAATAAAACCTGAAAAGTAGTATCCTTCTTCAGAAAGTAGAAGGGAGAAGGGACGCAGAATAAAGGAAAATCTCCTTGAAAGCTGCTATTTGATATCAGAACTAGGAGATTGATTGCAATGCCTATGTCAGGACCATTGCCTCATTTTAAGTGCACAGAAATAGCATCTCTAACAAGCGCTTACATGTATGTGCATGTGTTTATCAGCCGGAAGTGCTAGCACAGAAAAAGCACTCAGATTTTTTTAGGAATCCCTCTAAAAGGCTGCCCTTGAAATTCTTCATGGTTACTGATTTTAACAAGGGTACTTCAGTGATGGATCAGAACATCAAACTCAAGCTCATTACAGGCAGGAATGAGCCTGAATCTCCTCACCACCACCCCACCCTCCCTTGCATAAACCCATCCTCACACAGTTACAATGAACTGTAGCCTGGTTCCTCCCTGCGTAGCGCTGAGAACGGGCTCGTGTAAATACAAGCTGGAGAATTTAGGTTGTGTCACGTAACAAAAACAATGAGTGGAGCAAATTAGTCGAACAACTCGGAGAGCTGGAAATCTCTAATTAACAGACCCAGTCACAGGCAAACACTGAGGGAGGGGTGGACTATTAGCACCTAGTGCCACTCAACCCGGGTGACAATAAATGTATGAAAGGTCAAAGAGCTTTCCATATGCAAAACTTGTGGTGGGAAACTTGCCATGCTGGGACGATGCTGCCACCTGCCGATGTCTCACCGTCCTCTGAGACTCCACTGCGGGCTCCGCTCAGTTTTTCCAGCCCTGCTATTTCTGCGTGTAACTTACACTGGTTTTCTTCTCATCACCTGATAGATTTTCCAGTTTCTTGCTGAAATTATAGTACTTACTTAGGACCTGCTTGGGTCAGTTTGGCATATTCTCTGCTGAAAACCCATTATCCTTGCTGGAAAGGCAAACATATGTTAGACAGCTACCACTTGCCTTTTGAAATTATAGCCTCATTTTCTGAACAGAGCTTTTACTCCTAGCATTTGTGTTGCTGAGGATGACAGTACACTCGTGCCTACATGACTCTTATTGCTTAGTTATCAGACTGCAGAGAATTCTTTTCTTATAAAAGTGCCTCTTCCATAAATATACATAAATTTCCACATCAAGCTGTCTTAAGGAAAACACTTGTAATATCTGTAAGTCTTATTTATAAAATTTACACAAAGACATGCATAAATGCACACATAAGCCTGCATACAGACGCCAAATATGAGTAATAAAAGAATTTTTTTTAGCAATCCATTGATAGGAATTTTAAAAATCCTTTTATATAACCTAACCATTTTCAAGAAATATTCTTTCTGTGAAATCTTCCTGCTACTTTTTTTTGGCAATTCATGCAGCTCAAGTTAAAAAGTGTGGGGAAAACATTGTGACAGCCTTCTCATTGCAGGAGATGGATTGTTCTGCATGTTTGGATGTCAGGCACCACTCAATCATTAAGGGGAAAACAGCTGAATTACAGGATGAACATTTTGGCAACTGTTGCTGCTGCCCAACTGTACAGTACTGCAAAAGCATACTCATGCTTGCTACAGCATCATTTGCTTCTCAGATTCATTCAAGAGCCCTGCCTGGATAGCAAGAGGGGCTGCGAGAGCCTCTCCATCAGCAAGAAGCAGGAGTACAACACAAGGACTGTCTTTAATGGCAGAGATTCAAGGGGATACTTCCCTTGCAGGGACACTGTCTGGAACTTTTGAGATGTCTTCTTCATCAGTCTGCATCCTGCCAAGCTCCACCTCCCCAGGGACAGCTTTGCAGAGGATTCTGCAATGCATCACTCACACTGTTTCCACACTTGCACAGTCCCATTTTGTGGGCATACATGTCCATATCACATGGGGATCTTTCTGTGAAGAAGGATCTGAAGCAAAGCACCTTCCAAGGAACTGTTTCAGGGCAATCTCCAGTGCAACTCTCAAAATTAACTCACAAGCTAAGTGCATGATGCTTCCCTTCAGAACGTGCAAACGCACACAGGCACACACATGCGTTTTCAAGAGGCTACTGAAAAATGTCATAAGATGTTTTGGAAGGGCTACCTTGACCCTTCTCCCTCAAAATGTTAATTTTGCATAATTACGTGTGTAAGACTGTTTCGGAAAATGGCATCCCAAGATTTCACCTGGTTCTGTTCTTTGCACTTTCCTGCAAATATATCTGACCTTTCATGTTCAGATGCTGCACATACCAACATGCCTACCTCTGCTGCAGTTACAACTAGGCCAGCACTAAGTGTACTTTCAGCTTGCAGCAACTGCAGAGGTCAACCCATCTTCATATAACCAAGTGAAGAAAAGGCTCCTTTTAGCACTACAAATGCTTGCACTGACCTACAGTAACTACCATTGTTGAAATCCAACTGGAAGCATGTGGTAGCAGCAACAGTACCTGTCCTCAGAGCAAACCACCAACTTTCCCACGCAGTCAGCCCAGCACAAGCATAATTCTTGTTTCTCTGTGCCTGATTAAGGACTCTGCACCTGAATTTTAATCATGAGAAAATCGTGTCTAACAGAGCAAGAGACACAGAGAGGGTGCCCTTGGAAGACCTTCTGTAGCAATTATTTGGCCTAAACCCTTAAATCTCTTACATTATGTTTAATCATTATAAGACAGACTAGGGGTAACAATTCCAGCAGTGGACAAGCCCCGATGGTTAGCTAAGGTATCTAAGGGTGTGCATGTTAAAAAAACATTTGTATAATGATGTGGCTGTTAAAAAATTACATAACAGTACAATTAAAATGCCAGAGAATAGCATAGCTGAGCGACTGCTTAGGCTAGCTGATGTGATCCTGAATGTTTCTACCAGCTGCTTTCTTCTCTGAAACTGCCTGCCCACTTGAAATGTAAAGACACGCTTTTCCAGCAGCTCTCACAGTTTTTACTTGCATCTAAATTCTCTGGTGGGCTGCATGGTGCTTTCTCAAGGAAATATTTTGTACCTATAACATATGATAACATCTTAAGATTTGCCACCAAAAAAATGCCAGCATTTAAAGGTCACCTTTATCTGCTTTGCAAAGTTGTGGACTAAATATTGCTTACAAATTTATATGATAATAATAAAAATATGTACAGAGCAGTTTTTAGGTTTGTTTTTTTTTTTTTTCTTAAAATAAAAAAAAAAAAGAAAAGAAAAATGAAAGATACCAATGCCAATACCTCCAACTCCCTAAGCTTCCAAACCATCCTTATAGTGTAATTGAACTATGGGTCTGACGGTTTAAAATCTGTTAACACTAATGCAAGTTTCTGCACTTCAGCTTCAGTGTCATTATATATGGTTTTAAATCTGCATTTAAATACCACTCAACCATGACATCAACAAGTGTCGAAGGGAGTGTTCATATTTTTTTCTTACTGTGAAAATTATTTTTTGTCAAATGTTGTAATTGAGTCACTGATAGCTGGCACAAGTCTTATCTGCTTTGGCAATTGTGATACCAAATGGAGAGGCATGACTTTCCTTGCCTCTGGTTCTCAAGATTACAAAGGACTCAGTCCAGAAGTCCAGAACAGAACATTCACTTGTTCAGATAAGACTGATTTGTGAGATCAATTCTAACTTTAAATATTTTGTCTTGGTCTCATCCCAGTCCTTCTTCTCAGGGTTGCTCTCAGTCCATTCTCCTCTTGGGATTGCCCTGACCCACATGCTCCATGAATGGGCTACATCAAAACAAGCATAACTAGCAGGTTGAAGGAAGTGATTCTCTCTCTTTACTCTGCTCTCATGAGACCCCACCTGCAGTACTGCATTCAGCTCTGTAATAGCAGATCAACAACATTTTTATGTGTGAGCATTTCATACTACATTTTATATTTTCGTCGTCTGAGAGCCAAGAGAATGGTCTCTTTTTCTTAAAAAAAAATTAAGAAATAAAAAATCAACAGTCCTTTAATTTTATGCCTGTCGTGGTTTGAGGCGTAAATCAATCTGCCTGCCCACTCACTCCTCCCAACCTTCTTTTCCCCCCCACTTTA
>JASSUY010047927.1:0-31454 GCA_032466535.1 Forpus xanthops
GTACTCCGTGCATTGTTCTTGGGAAATGTAGCTTTAAAGTTTCTCAAGTACAGGAAAGTATTCCTTTCTTGTATTTGATTACTGAGCCTGTGAAGACTTCAGGGCATGCAATATCCATTGCCCTAGCACAGTGTTTTTTTTTTTTTTTCACTGGTGCTAAGGCTACCGGGTGCTTCTGCAATAGGAAAAAGATGATATTTTTCCAGTTTTCTAATCATCTGATATTGCATTCTGGTATCAAAACTCCCCTGAAGTAATTGTTCATCCTTCTGATCCCTAATTGCATTTATCAACTCAGTATGAAAGCTATTGCTACCTGGAGCTTTGTCTTCCTTTATCCAAATATTTCCTCACAACTATTTTCATAATCTGCAAAAGCAGCTACAGAATATATCCTCACAGGAGGAACTGTTAGTATTCTTCTTAAGAAACACAGAGAAAAAAAGTCATTGAGTTGTTATGTTACTTTCAAAATTGCTGTTAATATGAAGGAATATTACTTTTCAGCATACAAATCCCATGCAGCACTATAGGTTGTGAGATAAAAATTGTTTGTATATTATTAAGTTCATGCTGTTTTGAACTACAGAATCATTTTGGCAATATTTTTCTTGGAAAAATCAATTATATATGAAATTGTGTAGCAATTTAGCAACATAAACCCAGGTAATAATATAATTAAAAAGAAAATATTTACTTGCTGCACAGGGTATTTTGTATGCATCTTAATTATGTACCTTTGCTTGCTGCCTTGTATTATGTTTAAAACCTTTGGGTAGGTTTAGCATCAGGAAGATAGGAAAATAATAAAAACTGATACTATAGTTAGACTTTAGTTGTAATTTGAAAAATTGTTGGTATCTAGATCTTTGCTGCCAGTGGCACTGTGAGTTAGGAAAATGGAGAGAAAAATATATTCCTCAGTGTGTAAATCATACACGATAGTTTGGGGAATCAGATCCTAGGCATCCAACTGACCACGTTTTAAGTATTTTGAGCCAGGTCAGTCTAAATGGTGTAAATAGTTTGACTCTAGTAGTCATATTCTTCATAATGTTTCTCTCTGCTGTAAGTCATCTCTGAATTTGATCCCTTGTTTTGCTGTTCATTTTAATGAAAAGAACTGCGGCAAATACTCTTCCCAGTTGTCAACATGAACAGTGAGAGATTCCATTTTTCTTTTATCAGAAGTAATTTCTTTGGTTTCTATATCAAAAAGATCTTCTTTACACATCTTTTCACTTGGGCAAGCTGTTTTATGAGGAGCTGAGGACGATGAAATCGTCATAGTAGTTTTCAGCATCACTGAAGTAAATGAGACAAGACTTGGCCAACTTGACAAGTGAGGATCTCAGGCAGATGTATCAATATTTGTCAAAGTATTTACAGACTTTTGGTGTCTTTAATTAGCTGTTGTATGTTGAGGATTCGGTTCAGTGAAGGCAAACAGGATGTATTCCCTTCAAAAGCTGGATGAGGTTTACTGCAGTACTTGAGGATTTGTTCTGTGTTGCAAAACAAATCAAGCACACTGTGATTATAGCTCCCAATTAATTAATTTCTGCACTGTTTCCTTACCAATCCTAACAAGTTTTTTCTTCAGGACTTTTAAATGAAGTCTAAAATCCCTCAAGGGTTATATGTCTTCACTACTCAGGGAGCTCGGGCACTTTCATTTTAGAAATTATTTTTGCCTGATTTTAAGTAGGGATGTCCACCACTGAGTATATCATAGAATAGTTAGGGTTGGAAAGGACCTTAAGATCATCTAGTTGCAACCCCCCATGTCTAGTTTCCTGTTACCATTGCCATCTAACCAAGACTGTCAATGGAGTTTATTAATCTGAGCAAATGCAGACCAAGCAACTTGATTTCTGGACTCCCTATATAAACTCAGATATACTCATTTATGCTGTATAGGCCTAAATATGAGATGAATGCCACTTTTGGTGCCTAAAATGTAGTTGCAAGTCAGATACCCATGTTAGGTAGACTTGATCTTTAAACTTTCTCTTTATATGAGGCAGCCTATGGTTCAGGGATATATGATGAATGCCTCATGTTGCAAAGATACGTCTCAGGTATTGGAGGACTTTTCTGATGTTGTCACATGCCCTTTTACTCATTTTGAACTATTGTATTTTAAATTCTGTAAGGTTAGTGCATTATGGTTTCCTTTCATCCCTGGGACCAGCAAGCCCTGCTGCTATGTTGATATTCATGTTTTCTTCACTTTGTCCCCCCAGTCTTACATCCTTAAATTATATATCTCCAATAAAACAAAAAAATTTGCTTTACCCTTTATAGTCCCATCCTTTGGGGGAAGAGAGGGAAGGGAGAAGAATATTTTGTGGCCTTCCAGAAGCAATACAATCTCCCCTAGCATCTGTTGTTTTTTTTTTTTTTTTTTAACTGAATTCAACTCAAGATCTCTGTGTTGTTAGAAGCTAATGTCCATTTTTCACTATTCTATATTTATATTCAGCTGAAGTCAGTGTCAAATCTGTAGTTGGACAACTGCTAGGACTGGCAAGTCCTTGTCTTCTGTGGAGGGTCCCACATATGGTCATTATTTATCAGATGGCAGTTGGCTTCTTCTGCAAGTAATGCTGGATTTCATAGATGCTCAAAAGGAAAATTCTCCACCTAGTAATGAGGAGCATCCCCCTGGCTGTTCTCTGGCAGTTACTGTATTGTATAACAAAACTGCTGTTATACCTGACAATAAAAATATCAAGTGAGAAGATGAATGCTTGCTTTTAAAGTAAGTAGGGATTTGAAAACTCTCCCTGACCCTTCTCCAACTCCACCCCAAGTCCTGGTGAGAAATACATTCCTATCTTTTGACAAAATATTAGCTCGCATCACACCAACAGAAAAAAAACCAAACAGGGTTTTTGGTGGAGGTGGATAGACCAGAAAAGTGGGAGGTCATCTGGTCTACATTCCATTGTCATCTATGTGCAGCAGGTTGTTTTACCATCCAGTTCAAGGTATTTGGGGTGTTCCTTGCCAGCAGGGAACTCTGTTTGTGGAACAGGCTAGTGATGCGATCCTGTCTGAAAGCTGCACTGAATTAACTTCTTCTTTTTGCCTAATGCCTTTTTTTCAGGCTGTGCTTTTTTTCACTGGTACCTTATTTTATTTATACATACCTGTAGTGCTCTGGTCTGAGGTATTTTGTTGGGATCTAACCTGAGAAGTTTCTACCAATTTCTTCAAACTCTTGCCCCCAGTCTCTTCCTAAAAGGTGTTAAATTAAGATGTAGTCTGGTATATTTTTCTTTAAGCTTTAATATTTGAAAGGGCAAAATAGAGCCTAGACCTCCTACATGCTTTTACTGTTGTAGGTATTGCAGGATACCTCCTTCTTTCCCTACCAGTTTCAATCTTACTTTGATTTGGTTTTCTTTTCTCTTCACTAAGTATAGTGTATCGACTGTAATACCCACCTGCAGCAGTACTATTTTTAAAGTGGTTGTTATTGGATTTTCTTCCTTTTTCTACAGTGCATACTTGTGTACTTTCTTCTATGCATCTTACTCCTTTTTGGAAGTTATATAACCACTGGGTTGTTTTTGTTTTTCGTTTTGAAACTTTTGAGTCAGCATTAAGGTGGCTCTAAGATCCATAATGGATCTTGAATTGGGTTGGAAGGAAAGGAATCTAGAAGGAAAATAACTCACTATTGCAACTTTTTTTGGGTAGGTTAGCTTGCTTCCTGATGGTTGTCTACACTACAACATCTCTACTTATTCATGTGGCCCTTTCTAGTACCTGATAAGAATAGATTAGAATTGGTTATCCAATTGCATATGTTTAGCAAAAAAAGAATGAACCTGCCATTATATAAAAGAGAGAGGTACTAAATTTTGCAAACAAGAGTTCTTCCTCTTTGAATGTCTATTTTGATTCTACAGTGTACTGGTTTTGTCTGGGGAGAATTAATTTTCTTTGTAGTAGCTGGTAAGGACACATGTTTTGTATTTCTGCTGGAAATAGTATTGATAACACAGGGATGTTTTATTTATTGCTGAGCAGTGCTTACACAGTGGTCAAGGCTGTTTCTGCCTCTCATCCCACCTCACCAGTGTGTAGCCTGAGAGTGCACAAGAAGCTGGGAGGTGACACAGTCAGGACAACTGACCCCAACTGACCAAAGGGATATTCCATATCATATGGCATATAAAGCTGGGTGAAGAAGAAGGAAGGGAGGTACACTGGGAGTAATGGTATTAGTCTCCCCAGTAAGAGTTATGCGTGATAGAGTCCTGCTTTGTTGGACATGGCAGAACACCTTCCTACCCATGGGAAGTAGTGAACAAATTCCTTGTTTTGCCTTGCATGGTTTTTGCTTTACCTGCTGAACTATCTTTATCTCAACCATGAGTTTTCTCACTTCTACTCTTCTGATTCTCTCCTCCATCCTGATGCAGGGAAAGTGAGCGAGTGGCTGTGTGGAGTGTAGTTACCTGCTGAGTTTAAACCATGACTTATACCTTATTAGAAAAAATGTCAAGGAACCAACTTTTGCTTAAGATAAACAAGTACACAAAAATATTCTTTATCTCTTTGTATTCACAGTGAAAATTTCAGCTAATAGAAAAGCTCCACACAACAACCTGTGACAACATAAAGTTGTTTTTTCGCCAGTAGAAAAGTAATTTGTTTTTCCTGACCCAGAGGAAAGAAGAAAGACTTAATGCCACCAAGAGAGATACCAGGACATCATTTAAAATTCCAGGACATAATTTTAGACCCTGGTGAATCGTTCTTCAGATGTCAATGAATAAGAAGAGTATGATGATAACCTGTTTCTCTGACCTAAACTAGAATGCCAGTAATGATAAATTCACCTGTGTGCCCCCATTTTCTATCTGCATGAGTGAATAGGCATTGAACGTGTTTTAAGCAATTCTCTTGTATCAGGCAGTTGGGCAGCCCAGTGTGAAATCACAAAATTAGGTAAATATGATAGATTGATGCTGAAGACATTTGGGGTGAATGAAATCTAGTTTATACATGAGGCAGACAGGTAAATTAATAGGGGAAATTGACAACCATTTACACATGCCAGCATCAGCAGGCATCTCAGCAAAAGTGCGGGTGAAAGGTCACAGCTCATCTGCCACTGAGAGAACCAGAAGCCAGCCTAAAAATGATTCATTTTCAGACATTGTTTAGGTACTTTGTGTGCCATGGAGGCAGAGGAGCTTCTTTTTCTTCTTTTTCATTTTTTTTTTCTTTTAGCACGCAGAAGCAATAAATCAGCTAGTTTAGGAAGACTCAGCTAGCCTAACACAGATCAATTTCATGGGGAAGTCAATGGGCTGCTAATAGAATTACAAGTACCTGTCAAAATAGGGAAAACATATCTGTGACAGTGAGAAAGGGCAAATCAATTGAAGAAGTGTTGGGGGCTCTTTTTTCCTTTTTTATTTTTATTTTTTTTTTTGACATAGATGCAAACTACATGTGTGTCTGGCAAAGCTGTGAAAAACAGCAATAGGTTTATCTCTTTATGGGAGTTACCAGTCCTGCAATATTGAATTCTGCGGGCACCTTATTTCTAGTGCAATCATGAGGCTATTCCTGTGAGACAAAGCTAAAGAGCCAAATCCAGAGCTATTTGCGCAGTTTCTCATGTATTATGAAAGCTATTTAAATAGGTTTTATTAACAGCTGTAATAATTTGCTCCAGGTGAAAAACCTTGGCATATTTTGTTTACCACAAACTAGGTTTGTTTCAATTACACACAAGAGCCTGCCAGTTTCAGGCGGTTTCTAGTGTTTGTACAGCTCAAGCAGAAAATCAGTTACAACAATATTGTTGGCTCAGAAATTATGTTATAATTTGTGATAATTAGGTAAAAATTGAGTTATTGAACTGTAGAAAGTTGCCGTTGTGCTGCAACACTATGCTGCTGCCTGTTTAATATGTCCATAACCTAAACCCTTAGTACATTATGTATCTGTATTAGAGATCAGAGAAGTTAAATGTAGTTAAAAATGTAACTAAAATATGGACATTCTTATTGATGCCACAGTTTGTGGTGGCCCTGCAGATGTCATGAGTACTGAAGTTGTGAGATACTCACCACGTCATGCCAGCACAGGCTTCTGCTCTGCTGGTACAGCTCCAAAATGAAGAAATGCTACAGGAAAATAAATAGGGTGATACTTCTTACTCTTCTCTCATGGCAGGCCTTTCTGGGTCTAAAGCTGCCTCTGACTTTCCATAGGGAAGACCATATACTTTTATGAATTTTGTATACATGTGTGAATGACGACTTTGAACAAAAGTGAAATCAAAATTAATTATTGTGAATCTTTCTCTTCTCACATTAATTTGGTATATAAACCAAAGTGATAAATGTCCTTTTATAGCATGTACCAGTTGGGACAATCATTGGGTGCCAGAAAACTGTACTGCCAAAATCAAAAAAGCAAAAATTCTCCACAATTTACTCACATTTATTCAAATATATAAGTATACACAAATATACATATATACATGTGAATGCCACACATTTATGGGGATATCCTGCCTTGTTAAATAGCCTGAGGAACAGTTGAGGTGATCTATTTTGCCATGCCTCCTGTGTACAGGCCCAAATTATGGTGATTTGAAGTATCATGTACAACTAAACCAGGGAAACATCCTTGAAGTCAATTGAATTTATATTTAAATAGATGATAAATCTTCCATTGACTGCCAATGAGAACAGGATTTTACACAGTGTAATTAAACCAGATGGTAAGAGGATGCAGGGTCAAAATTCTCAGGCCCTAACACTTTGCTTTTCTTTCATTTCTTTGCTTGTATTGTCTATATAAAATCAGCGCCCACCTGTGCTCTTTATCATGCAGCAGCTTCTGTCGACTTTGTTGGGCTCTGCAGGCTTACATGAGTATGGCAACAGTGTGTCTGGAGACAGAATTGTGTTTCAAATTCTTTGGAGCAAGGAATAAACTGTAACATTAATCTTCTTGTAGAGCATTCTATGCATTTTTAGCACTGTGATTTTTAATAGATAATAATAATAGCAATTTTGAAGTACCCTGCAGATTCTAGTAAAGGACTTTCCTTCAGAAACACTATCCCCTGCTGCTCGTTTGCAAATCTTCTAATTCATTGCCACATGGAGTGTCCTATATGCGTAAGATTTTTTTTTTTCTTGAAACAGATAAAAATATATATTTTACTAAAAAATGTTCCCCAGCAGCGTGTTACCATTTCTTGTGTGTGAGACTACAGCTACTTTCAATCATTTGAAATAATGGTAGTGGATAGTTTAAAGATTATGAATAAGTAATTCATTTAAATTAAGCATTTAGATTAGCCACCTGTATATCAAATTTTATAGATCCATACCAAACCAGTATATTTTTCCTGAATAGTGTTTTCATTTTGTGGGTTATTTAGTGCGTCACTGTATTCCTCTGACAGTCACATCATCCTTAAGTTATATATATCTGTGAGAAGTGTCTTCCCATCCCTGGCATGATGTGACTGTGGATCTTTGTGCTGTATAGACATCAGAAGCCCAGCAGGGAATGGCTGGGCTGGAGGTTCACAGCTCCTAAGGCAGAGAAAACAACAGGGAAGCTATTGCTGAAGCTCTCAGAACAAATGGTATGAAGTCAGATCCAAGCACTGAGTGATGACAGAGTAAGTGTCTCTCTGCATAGACCATAGCTCTTTCTTGAGCCTTACTCACATCAAAAGTAGCGTGAAAACTCCAGGAAAGAGGGCAGATGTTCCTGCTATTTTCAAACAGATATATAAAACCCGGGTAGCCAAAAAGGGTTTAACAACAGCTATGTAAGGAAACTTGGGAAAGAACAAGTGGTTAGGGTTTTGTCATTACGGCTTCAGAGTCGTCTGGTTTATGCAGCCTGATCTGAATTGTGTATGCCACTCTAACTTTGATCTATGTTTCAAAAAGTAAGGCTTAAAACTCAAAGCCTTAGGTGGGAGAGTTGCCATGAGCTTTTAATGTCTCACAAGTAAAAAAAGATTGAGGGAGGGTTTGTTTCTCTGGAAGTGCCAGAAAACCCAGTTACATTGGTTATATGCATGGGGGAATGGGTTATGGAAACAGTGAGTTGGCGCATCAAGCACTCTGCCACCACAGGTCTGTGCCTTGTAAACTTGCCATCTTTGTGCTGTGTTGTACCAGGGAGACCAAGCTAATGGGGACAGAATGTGTAAGCGCTGTTTTCTGCTCAGCATTGGAATCACTCTAATGGTTGTGTTTGGCCCACTTTTGTAAACCGTGTTTTACTATGCATTATGGACACTTTACTAACAAAGGTACTCACTTTTCTTAAATAGAATTTCAGTGAAATATGTCTTGAGAGAATATATGACCCTTATAAGGTAGGAGCAACTATTAGTTACTATAGAAGCCCAGAAAATATTTGTTCGGTGCTCTCTTAAGCATGTAGCCTGAATGCCTTGTAAATGGAACATCACCATTATAAATTAAGCAGAAACAAAATGCCTGACTGTCTTCTGTCGTTCCAGTTTGATGCACAAAGTCCTGTGAACTCCAGGGCTTTTCTGTAGCACCACATCAGTGTAACACAGTGGAAAATCAGATTGGAGGGGTTGGTTTATTAGTACTTTTGGGAGGAGATCATGCTTCTACCTGTTTTGAGAATTGTGCTTATTAGATACTCTTTTAAATGGGCTATTGTTTAACATTGTGCTTTAACATATATAGCATATACCGAAAAGATTCTAAGGGTAAAAGAACACAATCTGGCTTTTTAAAAACATAATTGGAGCCTGTTCTTGCACCATTCAAGCCACTGAGCAATTAAAGGAGTGTCTGACTCTCTGAGGTACTCAACACTTACAGTGCAGTGCTAGCAGAACTACAGATTTCCACTACATTTTAAAGGAGCTGAAGAGCTTTGTGTCTATTCAGGCATTTGGCAGGTGACCTAAAATGACCCTAAGCGCTAAATAATAAGAAGTATAGCTGAAGGATTTAGCCATCTTGTATGCTCATTTAGCTTTTCATAATTTCATTGCAATTTTCAGATGAAAAGAATATAAAGAAGGTGAAAGAAAACGAAGAAAATGTTAATTAGCTACTAAATTGTTAAATTTTAGTGCTTCTCATTACAAAAAACCTTATTCCACTGAAATAAAATTTAAAACAAGCAGAAAAGTATCAAAATTTGAGCAAAAATATAGAGATCCCTACAAAAAAAAAAAAAACCCAAACCCAAAACAAGGTAAAGTCATTCTAATTAATATAGTTTAAGCCCTACCCACAATGTGAAGGATTTATCTTCTACAAAGCTTTCACTAATTCTTTAGTTCCTTCACAGATTTATAAACTGCATTAAGTCTCCTGTGTAGAAATCCGCGCTGTTACAGAGTTCTCGAGCAGATGTGATACAAGAGCTTTTTGATTTTTTTTTTTTTTAACTCGGAGAGTAATGACACCGCAATATCATGTGGTGAAGGAGAAATAATTTGATAAACATTGTCTTTCTATTAGATTAGAGCAATTAATCTGATTCTAATTTAGCTGAAACATTATCATACTGGAATCCCTAGAGCCCGATGAATAATCTCTAAACACATTGACACACTCAGCAGACAAACATTATTTCCACTCATACTGTTATTCCATATGGTCTCCTCCCATTCTGATGGAGGGCACCCTGCTGCTTCAATCAAATAAATGTCAATTATCTGAGATAGATTTTTTAGTTCACAAGCACAGGCTTGCAATTCGGCAGCAGCGACTGTGGAACAATTGTCTGCAGTTCTCCCCTGATTGTCGCTGCCTCTTTTATCAGCTGCAGACCTTGCCGGATTGTTGTCAAACTTTGTTGTATCATGCACAGTTTCAAAGGCTCTCTCTTGAAATTTGTAGGCACAGAAAATCATTTTCACCTGGAGAGAAAACAACAAAACTTAGAAGAAATGGCAAAGGGTTTGCCATGTGGACTTCTTTACCGTATTATTTGGGATGGTCTTTATTGCCTTTTCTATTTGTTGTTCTAGCAGGTGCCAAAACTCTGTGTGACTAAAGGCTGCTTAGGTGATTTGATAGGATCTTACTCTTCTAAGGCAATGGCTCCCAAGTCTTTTGCTTCAATGGGTTATGAGCACATTTACCACTTGTGGCTACTGTGGTGTCTAGCACTGAGGGAGGGATGTGCAATTCAGGTCACTTACTGCCTTATAATGTTGGTAGAGAGAAGCAGTCAGCACCCAATGGAGATCCCACTCAGTGACAGTCAGCACTTTGCAGGCTGAACTCGTATTATATCATGTATGACCCCTATTATTTAGGGTAACAGTTTTCTTCTCTGGATGTTCTATGTGTTTGCCATTAGGCAAATAAACCCAATGAGAAGGAAAGATGGATATGGAAGATTTTGTTGAACTGTGCCCTCTTCAGCTTTCAATTGTTTGTATGCTCTAAGTAATGCAGCATTAGAGGATGTCTGTATATATGTGTTGAAAACATCACTTGGAGATCTGACATGGAGAAACTTTTATAAACTGAAAATTTTGCAATATTTTAATGATACTTGGCATTCCTCTTGACCTAAACGACATGGCCGTTTCAAAAAGTTTATTGAATTTGACCTGCGACCTGTGCGGGAAACCCTTTGATAACGTGTGTGAGGGCTATTGCGGCATTCCTCTAGCTGAGAAAAAACTTTGGCATGAAGAAGTCCTTTTAGGTGCCGCAGACTGAGATAGTTAAGTACAGTATGAATGGTTTCTCAACAGCTTTAAGTTGTGCCTCTGAAGCTGGCTGTATTGGGTTTTGTGGCAAAGTTTTTTGGCGGGTAGGAAAGATGGCTACAGTGGTGGCTTCTGTGAAAAGCTGCTAGAGGCTTCCTCTGTGTCCAACAGAGCCAATGCCAGCCAGCTCCAAGATGGGCTCACTGCTGGCCAAGGCCAAGCCCATCAGCCACACTAGTAGCACTTCTGGGATAACATAGTTAAGAAGGGGAAAAAGTTACTATGCAGGAGCAACTGCAGCCGGAGAGAGGAGTAAGCATATGTGAGAAAAACAGCTCTGCAGACACCTTGTCAGTGAAGGAGGGGAGGAGGTGCTGCAGGTATTGGAGCAGAGTTTCCCTTTCAGCAGACCATAGTGCAGACAGGCTGTGCCCCTGCAGCACATGGATGTCCATGGAGGAGCAGATCTCCACCTGCAGCCTGTGGAAGACCTCATGCTGGAGCAAGAGGATGGACAAAGTAGGCTTTGATTTCATGGCAGCCTGTGCTGGAGCAGGCTCCTGGCAGGACCTGTGGTACTGTGGAGAGAGGAGCCCATGCTGGAGCAGGGTTGCTGCAGGACTTGTTATCCTGAGGAGGATCCAGGCTGGAATAGTCTGTTCCTGAAGGACAGCATCCTGTGTAAGGGATCCACAGTGGAGCAGTCTGTTTCTGAAGGATGACACCCCATGGAAACTTTGCTGGGCACCTGATGTCCAGCCAGGTTCAACTCACCACACTGGCCTATTTTGAGTCACTCACGTATAGTTAACCTGCTCTTTCCAACTCTCTTCCCGCTTGCCCTCCTCACCATGTTATCTTTAGTATCTATCACATAGACTTAAAATGCTGTAACACCTTACTGCTTAGAAAAAGCCTTATTTTTTTCAAGATATGGGCTACCTTCCCCTCCTGAACATCAAATGGACTCACAGGTAATACAAAACCACAGGAGCAAATTCATTCATCCCCTTTCCATCAGATATTCCTCTTCCCTGGCACAGCCAGCTGAAAACAGAGAGAACTGGTCAATAAAGTGGGCTGATTTGTGTGCAGCAGTTATCCATACATTTCAACAGAAGATAGGGCTTTCAAGCACAGCCATATAGTTACCAGTTTCCAATCTAGAATTTTAGACTAGCTGTAATTGTATGTTATAGAAATAAAAAGTGTCTCCTACTTTGGATTTGGACATTCTGTCACCATTAAAGTGCCAATAAAAGCTTTGCTTGAGGACACTGTGGAACAACATACTTCTGTTAATGTTGCTCAATAAAACTATTAATACGATCAATTTGATTTGAAATGTCTCTTGTCTTGTAAAGTATCAGATCATTAACTTTAACAATGTCAGAGAGTTCTGACTATCATATTCAACTAAATTAATGTCCAAGGAATAGCTAAGAGCTCATTTTGCATAATGGAAAGTATTAATGTGCCATAGTGGAAAGTGTTAATGTGCTACTGGATGTAAATAAACTGAGCAACCTTCAGATGCTTCAGGAAGGATGTAGGCTTGTACTAGTACATGCAATAAATGTAGGCAATGAGAGACAAGAAGCAGGGAAGGAAACAATAATCATTCTTAAACTGAAGATATGTGATAAAGAGAAATGGTACTGAACACCTGAAATTCTCTTGTAATTACAGGGATATGTTGATTCTCAGGGTCTCAGAATAAGGTATGTTATATGTTTGTGGTACCAAATCATACAACAAGGGGCAAAGCCAGAGATGGCATTCAGGTTTGTCATCAGGAAAATGTTTTTTTGCTGTAAGTGCAATGATGGAGCAGGTCACTGAGAAAGATTGCATAACCTTTAATGTTGAATATTTCCCCACAGTTGGGCAAAGCTGATCTAGTGCTTGTGGAGGCCCTGCTTCAAGTGGGATGCTGAACAAGGCGACATCTGGAGGTCTCTACCAACCAACACTGTTACTACTGTATTAGTTTGTGAGCCAAACTTCAGTGCCTTTTAGGAAAATGACAGGATGAGTAGATTTGTTAACTGGAGTATTTGAATTTGGCCTGGCATAGCTTTGCAGAAGCTCACAGGTAACCTAAACTATATCACTCACTGGAATGACAGAATTCTGTAGCAGTTACCCAGAAGAGTCTATCTCTTTTCATTTAAGATTTGTTAGCAAAGAGAGGGGTAAAACCAAGGCAGAGAAAATAGAGGGAGAGTCTTGGGAGCATTGGGGAGCCTGACTTATCAAGAGGAAGCGGGGGGGTGGGGGGTGGTGGTAGTTGCTTCTTGAATGAGTCTTCTCATTTCCCCACATGAGAAGGAGCTGCTGCCCTGCACATTTCCAGCTGTAGTGACAGTGATGGCTTATTTCCACCCTGAAGCCTGCTGCCTGAGGCAGCTGCCTACATCACCTCACCTTGATGTCTATCTCTATTCAGGACTTTCGAACTTGCTCCAGGGAGCAGAGCAGCTGTATTCAAACTATTGAGCAGACGTCTTCACCTCCACCTCGATACTGAAGGCTTGCTTGTTCCTCCCCATGGGGTGGCTCAGTGGCACAGGTTAGGAGCAGAGACAGGTGTCAGCATGGCCTTAGTCAGACATCTAAATTTTCACAGCTTTACTGAGATGCTGGGAGATAAAGCCACAAGCTGGCCTCTGAAATGTCACACATATGGAAAAGCAACTAGATGTGACCCACAGAGGCATAGCTGAGCAGGTGTCTGCTCTTAAAAAGCAGCTGCCTGGGTGATGGCTTTTCTTCAATGCTTATGACAGTTTTCTCATCCAAAGTCAATGAGATCAGTGGCATTGGAATTACGAAGTACATTTTTTCAGATTTGATTTTAAAATTTAAACTTTTGCAATTGATACCTTTTTCTTTTAAAATGCATTTTCTTTTTCTAGAATTTGACTTTTGTTGATGATGTTTTGGTTGACATCATGATTTAGATTCTTTTTCCTAGAAATCACTGGCTCTTTTGTTATTGAGTTCCTTCCTTATAATGTTAGTGATGCAAAAGAAACTTTCTGTGTTGTGGGACTGAAGAAGCAGGCTCCATTCACAACAAAACAGCCTGTCAGCAAATAGTAAATATGACCTATGGATGTAAGAGTCGAAATGGATTTTTTTCCCCTGATCTATTTTCAAGATGTGACAAAATTGCTAGGTACTCTGTGTGTATCCAAAGTTTGAAATACACTGGAAGCTGAATACTGTCAACAATACCAGAGAAGCCTGGTTTTAGCTCCATTGCAACACAGCAGAGTTCTGTTTTCATGGTGCATTAATTCAACACCTGCAGGTGCTCTCTTTCCTTGCTGAAATTACAGGCTGTCTGGCGGGTAGTTAAAGCTTTGGACTGGAGTGTGGAGTAAAGTCACGCAGTCTTTATTGATCCACACAGGGCCAGATCCTAATAGCATGAGGTAAGTTACAGATGCTCCCTGATGTTGCCTAAAATGGAGACAAAGGATAAAACACAGCTGAGGTGTTTTACTGACATGTCCAGTTTTTAGCGTTCTTCACCTTTAGCCAGTCACCTTCAAAATAGCAAATTTTTTAAACTCAAAATCATGGTGCTGGAAAATGATCAGTGTTCAAATCTGTTTATTTACTTATCAGTTGAAAGTATAATTTAAAAACCACCTCAGCCTCTCAAAAAAGATTTTGAAGCTTAGGATCACATGAATCAGAGAAAAGCCAAACCCAAAGCATTGCTTTTGTTGCATGCATTACTACATTAAATTAGAATTATTAGAGAAGGTTAATTTAAAGTAGGCAGCTCACAGCATTGTCTGGTTGTTGGGCTATTGAACCACTTTGGCTTCTGTGCTGGTAGGAGGGGCTGGAAGAAAGACACAGGCTGGAGGGGAGGCTGTGAATAAAAAAGACATTTATTTCAGTATCTTGGGTGAATATTTAACAGTTATAATGAGACTGCTGTGGGGCATGTTAATATGCTTCAATAGGCAATGTGTTATTGTTGTTTTCTTGTTTTCCTTAACATGGCAGTTACGTGATAAGGTCTGCCCTGCAGAGTAGAAAACAGGGATGTTTCTGAACTCAGTGAAGAGCAAAAGCTGCTGCCTCAAAGCAAGGGGAGAATCCACTCCTCTCCTGTGTCTGGACCAGCAGTGCTGCAGGGTTCCTGAAGTGCCCTGTACATGACATGCACTGAGTTATGTCTCTTGTCTGGTTTCTCACCTTCAGGCAGGCAGTCTCTCTCAAGGCACTGTGCCTCACAGAACCTTTGAAATGAGGACTGCTGTAGCACCGGCAGTGTATGCTTGGTGGTATCTGGTCTCAGTGGTGGAAGATTGTGCTGAATTCCTGCTGGTGTTCACAGTGAGCCAGTTACCTAGAAGTCTTGATGCCATACAGTTTATCAATGCAGGTATGCATATAGCTGCATATATTTTTCCACTGAGTGGTGAACAACTTGCATAGAATTAATGGCAACTAGTTGTACATTGTAAATTTGGGACATAAAAAATCAGATTGTAATACACTGAATAGGGTTGTACCACATGGCTCTCTACCTTTCTGTCTTGTCCCCGATGGCCGTCAAAAAGAGATGTCTAGGAAAGAGTATAAAACTAGGGTGCGTGATACATGACACTTCCCTGGATGCTCTTCCTGCTTTGAATCATTTGCGGCTCAGAGACTTCCTGACCTGGAGATGTTTCTTCGAATTTATAGCCTGAAAGGATTTCTGATCTGTGAACTTGCCCTGCCGCTCCTTGAATCCATGTAAGCTTTTTGCATCGGTATCATCCTGTGGCACGGAGTTCATCAAATGCATGTGGTTTTCTAAGGTCACACCCTCAGAGGTCAGGCTGACTCCTCATGTCAGCCGTATTCAGTCCCCCATTGACATCACAGCAGGATTGTGCTTCAAAACCAGCTCTTCTTCAGTACCCTCTCTCTCTGTGTACCTGTTAATACATGTTAATACTGATTAATGCAGTCACCACATATGGTGTAGGCACTTGTCTTATTCCCATATACCTGGGATGCACATTAATCAACAGTGCAGCATGGTACAGTATGTCATGTCTCATTGCTTAAACATTTTCCTACTCACTTATGTTTTTAAATTGAAGAAAACAAAGTACTCAGACAGAAGTAATAGATCAGTATAACTGGATTTGCCTTAATACACCTCAGATGAATTTGCCCAGAAGAGTTTCGCAGAAAATCTTTTTTGGCATACAAAATCTTTTTGAGGAGTTATATCACTAAGGATTGCTTTCTGCAAATGCAGTAAAACCCCAAAAGGGCCTTTGTTCTGTTCCTGTGTCTCCCACAAGATAAAGATATTCTTTGTCTCCCTCTCCTTCCCCATTAAAAAAAAAAAAGAATTATTAGATGACTGGTTTCAGAAAGATGGCATTCCAGCTTCCCAAACTTTTAGTGTCCCAAGCAGTGTCCTGTTAATAGGTTATGGGCTATGTACAGCTTTGCCGTAGCTTAGTTCAGTGATGGTAGCACTCAGTTTCCCTGATGTAAGTCACCAGAAATCAGGCGCTTTTTCTGCATTGATGGTTCTGTAGTGGATACAGAGATGGGTGCCTCCTAAAAAAGATTTATTTTCTCTGTGGTAGGTGTTTAAAATCAGTCTCTGGAGATGTCTTTTCTGCTCTATTGATTAGAGGTTATTGATTCATTGTAAAGCAGATTAGACTACACATTTCCTCTGGGAAAAGTTAGACCCTGGGACTTGCAGCTTAGAGGACAAAGCAGCGTGGTGGAAAATTATTTCAGATGTATTTGGTTTAACAGGCTTCCATGATATAAAAATTCATATTCAGTAGACATAAACAAATGGAACCTCCCCAAGTTTTCATAGAAGTATAATGCTCAGAACAAAAGCCAAAAGGCCTTATGGGGCAAACATCTGGTCCTTTCAGTGTTAACAGTTACAGGTGTGAATTGCTCTGCTATAGCCATAAGACTGATTTAAATATCTAACCAATCACTGAATCAATCTTGTTACTGATCTTACTGTAAAGTGAGGTGCTACTCACTGAGAGCACAAGTGAAGGAAACTATATCTATTTGGTGTGTCAGTGACAATAATGAAAGATCAAAAGCGTTGAAGACAATCACAAGAGGTTCTGCACTGTGTGCCGTACTGTCTGATCTGCCTCTAAGGTACATAAAGCTTCTTTTCTGAAGTACATAAGGAGTTTCTGAGGTTATGGACACAACTGTGTCTTTTATTACTTAAGAAATTTCTGGGCTCATACAGAGCCTAGTAATTACATGCTGTATTTTAATGTGATTGCACAAAATGACCAGGTTATGATTGCTCCTGCAATCCTGACCATGCCATTTTATCACTTCTGAGTGCAAGTTCCATGGTCCATTAATTCAGTTTTTGATTTTTTTTTTTAAATTCTGTCAAATAAGCCTGTGGCTTCCTTGGTGTTTTTATCTTCTAGATGTGTAAAGGCCATTATCAATATGTCTTGCAGACTACTGGTGCTATATGAATACCAGTTAGAAACTATGATGTTCTTACACTGACTGCAAATCAGTTACTGTGAAATAATGGATACAGTCAAACCTTCTGAGCATTGCAAATGTAGCTTGTGATGCGAAGAGTAAGTCCAGAATAACTTTGATGCAGGAAGTATTTTGATGGATAATTGAGAGCTTTTTCATGGAATGATACTTTCCAGAGTATTTATGCAGTGCTTCAAATCTTTAAGCAACCGTGTAAAGAATAAATTATCCTCCTCATCAGTGTCACTACATCCTATTGAATAAGTCCTCAGGGCACTATAAAAAAGGTTATCCTGCAGCCTTGAAAAACAAATGGAAGAAGGATTTCCTCACTGACTTTTATGAAGTTTTCAGTAGTATTTTGATTTGATTGTGCCTCTGTGACAATGGTGTAGTTTTTGTGTGGCTACCTCAGATGTTTAAAGGTAAGCAAGTTTGTTCAGAAATCCCACAAGCCTCTGAAGGACTTCAAGAGCTTGCTGGGTAGTTTGGTAACTTCTCAGCAATCCACTGCTCTCCAGGATACATCTGAAACTGTACTTGCTTTAAAACCTGTGTCAGGACTGTCCATAGGAATGCCTATGGGATGAAAGCAGGCCAATCTGCTCTTGCTTTAACCAAAAATTACTCACTCAGGTTCAGGGCAGCTTGTGTAGCTTTCAGCCAGCTCAGAGTACTAGGCAGAATCATTTTGTATATGGCTACCCATACCTACTTAGACACTGTATGTACCTAGATAAATATACAACCTTCATCGATGTATGATATGAATAACTCCAAATGTTAAAGTATTACCTAGTAGTCCCCATGAGGTAAGAAACTATTGGAAGTTTATTATGAGGTAAGAAACTGAGGCTCAGAGGCAAGACTGTTAAAGATACTTTTGTAACTTTCTGGTATGTATAGAATGGGGGGGGGGGGACGACTCTGAATGCTAGGAAACCCTTAGTGTAAAAGATGCTAATAATTTCATTTGAAGGAGCCTGTTGAATATGTCAGGAAATGACCCCTCCTGACTAGATATCTGGGATCAACTTTATTATCCTTTTCTTGCCTTTGGTTTAAATCGATTAGAAGGAGGGAAGGAAAACTTGTTCAGTAAAAAAAAAATGCTAACTATAAATCCATTATTATTCTCATATTACTTTTTTTCCTTTGGTCTGAAGATGCCTTCTTGCACTTACCAGTGAAAGAGCTGAGAACCAACCATCTTCTATGAGCACCTTTTGCTTCAGGGCAGGGAGTGATAGAAGAGGTGAGTGCAATTTTCAGCAATGAATAAAGAGCTCAAGGATTAAGTCACACGGACCCTTCACATGCCTAAATTGCTTTGGAAATTGGACAATAGGGTATGAGAGTCAACAGAAATGGGTGAAGCTTTGCTGACTCAGGGCTCTTTCAGACTTTGCCATTTCTGTGACAGTGATTAGTGAATTTCATGTTAAACAATTCTGAACTATCTTAGTTTTCAGACCTGCATATTTAAGTAAGGTAAAGTTAGGAGCATTTCACTGGTGATCTTGGCCATGGCCATATCAGCTGTAGCAAGAAGGGCTATTATCTACCTCTGCAAATAACACCATTGGCTCCTAAACTGCCTTCTAGTTACTTTGCAGGTCAATTCATCTGAAAAAGCCTTGTATTTGAGTCTTGTGTATTTATTTAAAGTCTTGAAATTTGACATTTAAGACTGTAGGGGCAGACAGGCAATGCCTTCTCTGTTGACATAGAATGGAAGTTCAGAATGCATGGTGTAGAGAAGCACACTAGCAGGGTAAGACAAATCAGGTCTGTCCCTCTTGGAAAAATGTTTGGTGTGAGCTAATGAGCAGTGCTGACATTTTGAGATCATCAGTTTATGTGCAACAAGGAGCTGCATTTAGTGTGATGACAGGCTAATTTGGGCCAAATGTGCACTCCATTTTAAGCACA
Source organism: Forpus xanthops (assembly GCA_032466535.1). Lineage (NCBI taxonomy): Eukaryota > Metazoa > Chordata > Aves > Psittaciformes > Psittacidae > Forpus > Forpus xanthops. The sequence continues at coordinate 19,178 of JASSUY010047927.1, forward strand.
TCTGGTATGGCAGAGTAGCACCCAGAGAAGCAACCTGCATGACAGATCCTCTGTATATGTGTGGGAACCCCTGTCCCCATCAGCGGAAGTCCTCTTATGCATGTTAAATGACAGGCCAGGGTTTTGATGTCAGACATGGGTCCTGGGATGGTTCTACCTCTTAACCACCCTCTCTTATCCCCCTCTGGGCTTCAGCTGAGCTGTACCCAGTCAGAAAGATCTCTCCACTCTTTTTCCTTCTTTTAACCTCTGTGTCCAGGAAAATAATCTTCCTTACCACTGGTGTTATATGGGAAAAAAGACTTGCCTTTCATACCCCTTCAGTAACTAAATACAGAGGAATGAAATTCAGAATTTCTAGAAGACCAAGTAATTCCTGAATCATACTTACAAATAGTTTTTAACTGTCATGATTTCCTTACTTATGATTCACTCCCTCACTGGTGATGAAGCTTCTTGTTACACTGGATATAAATTGTGGTTTGGCTTAATGCTGTTGGTTTATGTGAAAGCATTTCCCTTGTCCTAAGCAGTGACTTTGAGGTGCCTTCAACCCCTGTCCAGCAGCATACTTTGAGCAATGCTTTCTTGTTCCCATCACTGGGACTTAGTACTTGTTCAGTTTCTCTTTATTTGTATGCTCCTCGTGGTGGGGAGTTTTGTTTCCCAGCCCTGGGAAACAAAAGTATGTGGAAGAGAAACTCAAAGCTCAACCAAAGGAGAAAATGGGACGAAACACTCAATTTTATCAATAAAAGAAGACATACATAACCTGAAGGAGAGGTGAGCTGTAGATTTCCACATTCAGAGGACACTGCTTACCTTGTACCTTTCTAACTTGTTAGTGCAGCTGCTGATCCAAGCAGTATTTCTGCAATTCTCATTAAGGTTCTCCTGCCCAATGTCAGTGTGCTACCCATATCCTACAATGCAAGGACTAAACCCATATTTGCGCTGCATATGCAAAAAATGTGGCTGAAATGCTACCCATTTTTAAGAGATTAAAGGAATCAACATAATAGCCTGTGGAGGACCTAGAGTGATATGAACTCCTTCCATGACCTTTATATCATGAAAATTTGATATTTCTGAGAGGAATAACCCAGAATGTTTAATAAACATTTTTTAGGCATTAATATAAAAGGAATAACTTTACAAGGGCTCCAAACATCAGCCAATCTCATTGCATTTTATTACTTCTAATGGGCTTTTTTATAGAAGGCTCTTGCTTCTTAATTTATAATATTTTTTTAAAGGAAAACAAAGCAAAACATGAGCAAAAACACTAGATCTAGAAATGTTCTTATCTGTTGCAGCAGAAAAGACCTCATGTGCTTGAGCAGAGACCTATGTTTTGCACCATGCTTTTATGCTCCATGCTTTTGTCATGCTTTGTCTCTCTCTGTTTAAATTAAATCCCATAGCTACTGTTGGGTCGATTTCTGGTAAAGCACAAGTGGCATAAAGACAGTTTTTCTTGGTTGAGAAAATATGTTCCCTCTGTGATAGTGTCTTTTAAAAAAAAGACACTATCAGTAAAGTAATAAGTAAGAAACAGCAAGGTAGATCCAAGTCACACCAGAGGGTCTATTCATGTATAAGAAACTGTCTGCTTCTCATAGCACCACCAAAACAGACCATGGATATTTTTTGTTTAAATTTTATGGCAGCATGAGCTCTGCTCTCTATATACAATATAACACTCCTTGTACAGACAAAGTGAAAATGGCATGTATCCAAATACACTGGCTCAATGAGCATTGGTTTTGATGACCTTATGCCTCTTTGGTCTTCTGGTTTAGCTATAGTACTTTTATTGTTGGCTTTGAAGCAGTTAAATGTAGTCTGAAAGACTTTTCTTATTTCCTGCTTTTTTCTTTTTTTCCTTTTTTTTTCTTCTCATGTAAAAATTACTGACTATGTCAAGGACAAACACGGAGGTTATGGATTTTTTTTTTCTTTCTATTAGTATTTTTATTACAAAGCAGCCCTGAAGACCTTTTAATTCTCTTGATTGTTTAAAGAGGCTTCCTGAAAGCATGACATTTCAGATGTGGAGATAGGTATAATTGAGTGCAAAATTTTGTTTGCCAGGACTCTACTACAGTAAGATCTTAAGGAATTCAACAAAATGGAAAGGGTCAGTAGGGGTTTAGTGGAATTTAATAGGAGGCCCTATAAAAATATTCAGATGAAACTATAGCAAATTATTCTGCGCTGAATATTATGCCCCGATGAAAATAAAATACCTAAGTTTAATCTTTCATTCAGAGTAAAGATTTGTAGTATAATGACCTGATTTAGCTAAAAAAAGGTAAAAAAATAAGTAAGTCTGACAACTGAGAACAGAAGGGGATTAATTTCAGAAGTTACTAGTCTTTGTTTCCCATCCTTTCACTGCTGTGCAATCAGAGCTAAAAAAGAACTAACTGCCCTGACACAGCTCTGATTGCATTGCTTAGAAAAAGAAAGAGGATTGGTGGAGAGAGATTTTCCATTGTTTACAGACAGATGTACTGACAAGAAAACAGAGAGAAATGAAGCCTTTTGATGCTCCTCTCAGCCTGCTTGGAGCTTAGGGCAGAAGCAGACTGACAGTGCCCACCTTCATCACCAGCACAGCAAGGGTAGCTGCAGGTAGGTGCAACAGGGTGGGATGTCTCACAAGCCCACTGAGTTCATAATTATCTCACTTTCCAGCCTTATATTTGACCTTCAGTGTGCTCAAGAAGAGGAGAAGGAGGCAGATGTGGTGTATGTTAATAGTTCTGCGTGCTCTTCTGATGTCTTTGTCAGCACCTCTTCTTGGCATGTGATGTGATGCCAGCTCTCATTCCATTTGTGAACATCTGTGAACATTCGCAGTTCCACTATGTGCCACTAATGCCAGTGGTTGCTGCCAGGCAGGCTGCTCTGCAGCTACTCACTTCAGCTGACCGGAATGGCACTTGAAAGTACTACAATGCACCTTGTATTTCTTACACCAGCTGTTTGAATTAATGCTTGAGTTACCACATTCTCAGTAATCACCACATTAAAGTAGCAAGGGACACAAGAGCTAGAAAGAAAACTTTCAATTTAGAAGCAAGAGAAAGACCAAGGCGAAAACTGTATTCACTATTAAAAGAATTATAATAAGCTGCCAAAAGATGAGGTTGAGATTGTTAACGTGTTTAGTGGCTTTCCTCACTAAAGTGGTCTGCTGTGCACATAGATTTAACAAAGCTAACCTCAGATGAAACTAACAAGAAAGGAGATAGGCCATTTTAGGAATATTTAACTCTTGGATATTTTCAGGAAAAAAAAAAAAGGTTTTATATCTCAGAAAATTCACTGTAATGTGACGCCTGACAGAAGCAACCTTAGGCCTATTAATGGCTGTCTTTGATAATTCCTGGAAGGTGTACAGTCATTCATAAAATTGGAAAAGAGAAACCATGATGTCTGCCTTTGAAAAAAGGTGATATAAGGAATTAAAAATCACGGAGCTGTCTGCTTAGCTTCGATTTCTGGAATAATATTGGAACAAATATTCAAAATAGCTTTTAACACTTGGAAGATAATAAGGAAATGAGTTAACAGCAATTATGGAATTGCCAAGAACAAATTAAGCCAGTCATCTAATTTAATTGTGGAACTATATATATATACATATAGATATATAAAAAACACTGCCCTTATACATAGGGAAGAAAGAGGCAATGACCTGCTGCTTTCTCCTGATAAGTCCTGATATTATCTTTCATGACATTTTAAAACTAGCTAAGAAAGCACTCTATATATTTAATTGCCATAAGACTAGTGTGACGCTGTTTGGAAAACTGCATTTAGAAAGTAGTTATCAAAACATCACTATCACTTTTCAGTATGTTCATGAGCTTTGAGATGATACCAACATTTAAGTAGCATACTGGAGAACAGGATTAGGCCTCAGAAAGATTTTGACAAGTTAAATATGCAGTCTAAGGCAACACAATGCAGTTTAACAAGAATTTCAAGATATTAAGTTTGGACAGGAATAATCCTATATCAATACAGAGAGATTGGAGGTTGGAGAATTGAATATTGGAGAATAAGATGTTAGGCTGAATCTCCTGTCACAGTGCATCACATACTGAATGGGATTAAAAAATATGATTTTGTTGTGAGTTAATAGAATAGTTACACAGGAATATCATCTGTAGGGTATGTTAAATACTCTCCCACTCTATGAAGTTTTGGTAAAGGGTTGTTTGGAGAATTGTGCCCAGTTTTGGGTACTAACTTTTGGGAAATACTTGGCTCAGCTGAAGAGACTGATGGAAGCGGTAACTGTAGGAGTAGAAAATGTGTTTTGTGAAGTAAGGTTTAAGAAACTGGAATAAGTAAAAAGAGGAAACTATAACTGGGAAAATTAGTTGCACAACTCAAAGGAGGGAGGAATGGGAAACTGTTCCATTCATATTCTACTGATAGAAACAAAGACAGCAGGCTTTAATTGGAGCAATGAGGATTCATGTTGAAAGTTAGGAATAATTTGATGAGAGCAAAGCGGAAAACCGTAAGACAAGCTGTGAAAAGTTGTAGGATCTCTAACTGAGGAACTCCTCCATCAGGCATGGCTTGGGTGTAGTTCCAGTCCAATCTGTAAGGATTGAGGTCACTCTAGTCTAATTTTCTGAACCTTTTTTGCTTAGTCTATTTTTGTTTTCCTTTCAAGATGAATTTCATCTTCAAGAGTGACTGTGAAGTGAACCACATGTTATTTAGCAGTAAAAGATTAAACGGACTTGATATGCACTTAGGTGCTCAAATATGTGCTTATGGTTCTCTTGCACAAGCTCAAAATGGGCTTTTTGCATCCTGTGTAGCCTGTGGTGTTGAATGGACCTAGCAGATAGATTTCAAAATAATTCTTCCCTACTTTCAAATGCTTAACAAGTCTGATGAGTTTTATTGTATACATGAGACAGTCAGAAGTCAGCCATACTCTTAAAAAATGTTTTAGAAAACCTCAGGCTTTGACTCATCTTGAGACACACAGTTGCTTTAAAATAGGCTTTGCAGGAAAATGGTGCATGAAATCTGTTGCCATTTTGGTAAGTGTTGCCTTTGCTTACTGTATTTTAGCTTCCAAAAGAAAACTTCAACTGTCCCAACTGTAACCTTCTTAGTCATACAGTTGTAGGCTGCATATGCATTGGCACTCAACCTATGATCCAAAAGGTTTTCTTGTTAAATAGGTTTTTCTGTTAAATTTCAGGGTTGTAAGGTCAGGTCCCAAACACTTGGAAGTTTTTCTATTTCATCAGAAGACTCTGAACTCTGTTATTAAGGTTGTTGATTTTGGCTTGCAATTGCAATCAAAGCTGAATAATTAAAAAAAAAGCAGCAGTGATTCAAAATTATTACCAGTTGTAATTACAAACCAAAATCAACAATCCTGCAGCCTACTGGCACCGTCTGCTTTTTTCTGCTCACTGCAACTGTACTTCCCCCATTTCCTCGTCTCACTCAGCACTGAACATCTCCCACTTGCTGCTTGACCCCCTTGCAGGATATTGGACCTGGGATCTTACAGGGGGCTGTTGTTAGCAAGATGTCTCCTGTTACAGGCATTCTGCTCATGTGTATGGGGTTTGTCAGATTTTCTCCCAAGAACCTGTCATATGAAAAATGCCTCTTTTTTGAAGGAAACATCAGGTAGCCAACTGAATTGATTAAAAAAAACCAACTTCTATTTTTGTTTGTTAAACTGACAGTTGGAAAATTGATTCTCAGTGAACAGTTCTAATTTCTGTTACTGTGTATCTAACTCCTTGAAAAGAATTCGTATTTCTCATTTAATAACTTGATATATTCTTTCTGCCTATGTGTCATATCCTGGATTTGCATAATGAGATCTGAAAGCATGTCCAGAGGTAAAGAACCCCTAAAATAACCTAGATTATGTGAAAGGAGACAAGGAGACATTAACATATAGAAGCTAGAAGAGAGCAAAGGATATCTTTTTCATGCTAAATATTATGCAAGTTTACAGTATCATCTAATATGACATTTCATCATGGGCTACAGAGGTAAAACATTAATAGCATAAGACATTACAAACAAATAAGCCCAAAGTATAAATGCAGAGGAAGCAAAAAGCAAGATAGTTTTAAATATTATTCACACTGGTCAGGGACCAGAGTATGACCTCCTTCATCTGCCCAAGTATCCCATTCCTAGGCATGTAGCTAGTTTTTTAGGTTCAATTTTCTGCTTCCTGGAAAAAAAAATAAATTAGGAATTTTAAGGGTTAGTGATTTTTCACTAATTCTGGTGATATAAGAGAGTAAGACATATACTTTTAATCATGTTTAAATCATCACAGAAATATTCAGGAGAATAAAGTGACTAGAGAACCGCTCAGATTTTCTGACATTCAGCTCCATGAATTTCAGTACTGCTTTATGATGAAGCTGCTCCAAAGTCAAGGCTTTCCTCTCAGGAGAAAAGTATATAATAAACAAACAGAATTGTTGTTCAGTATAATCTATGGAGATATAAGACCTTATGTGTAACCTCTTGAGTTTGAAAGTGAAGCAGCAGATTACCAGACCCAAGCTGCAAGGCTGCAGGTGGTACAGAAAATTGCTTTCTTAAGATGAAAATGAACTCCAGAACTGAAACGCTGGTGAGGTGAAAGGAACATCATCTCCTGTAGTGCATAGAATTTGGGTGTCATGTTTTGTAATCTTTTGTGAAATATCTAAGTTTAGTACCTCACGTCAAGGAGTGACTGAACACCAGGCAGGGCATCAGCATATTTAAACAGACTAGACAAATTTGTGTTTATTTAGTGAACACAATCATGTGTGTTTCAGCTGTGCCAACTTCCTGTTGTGAAAAAAAATCAACAACCAAGCATTCTTATTTGCTTTCCCTTTTATTATAAGTTAGGAATTTTAACTTTAGTCTTAAAATCCCATATTAAAGGATTGGTCTAATAATTTTAATAGCATGGTAGAGATTAACTTGATATGTTCTGTGGTACTTTGTTGGTAGAGGTTAACTTATTTGATATGATCTGTGGTATTTTGTATTCAAACATTTCTGTAGGGAAGTATTTTGTTTAGTGTTTGCTTTTGTGGGAAGAAGTCAAGAAAGGTGCATTGTGCTTGTGGGAACACAGTGCTCTTTTCTGTGTGCGTTCTTTATATTTGATGTGATCAGGAAGAAACAGCAATAATGAGGTTAGATTTGATAATTTCATATAAATGATGAACAGGAGCTCACATACTTTCAAAATAAAACTGATTGAAATTCATTCTAGGTGGCTCCCATTAATCTTAATTGCAATTCTGTATTTCACTTTAATAGGTTGATAAATTTTAGGAAGCTGTGTTATTGTTCTTATATACTTGGTTAATTTTTAATTCACAAAGTTTTTCCTGACTTGTGCATTTGGAAAGAAATGCCAACATTTCTATTTTCTATATGGGTGTTTATATGCTAAGCAGTATCTCTGATTCAAAGCAGCCAAAGAAAAATGCAGAAAGTTCTGTTCAAAGGCAAACTTCTGTACCTGGAATAAATTTGGTGGAAGGCTTCTTTTTGTAGTTCTGCTCCTAAAACAAAAATAAATCTTTCAGTCCACAAAGAACAGGTTCTGCTAAAGCAAACTGACCATATGGCGCACGCATTGCTTCAGAAAGCTGTGCTCGCTTTTTAATGTCCAGACGGAAGACCTCACATTTGTAATACAGTACCTGGGAGGACAAAAATCTCAACCTTTTACTGACTTCAAGGAGACTCGAGTGTTCTCCACACCTTGCAGGATTGAATCTTTTGTAAACTTGCTTATGATTAATATATGTTATGAATATCTATTAAATGTTACAGTAGGTTGATAACACTCAGCCATATCACTCATTTATTAAAAGAAACTGTTCAGTCACAGTCTGAACAAAGGGGGGTGAGAGAGCAACTCAACTGCAGTTAGATTGATGATACTTCTAAAAATTGTCCAAGCATGTGTGCAAGAACCTGTCAAAAGAAGAGTTTAATAAATGAGAAAGTGAAGGACAGGTAACTTTGCCAATAGACAAAAGTTGTGCACACGCATGTACATGCTTCATTTATTCCCTGCTCTCTTGCAGGTAAACAATATAGAAAGAGAGTCTGTTTGCTATTTTGAGCTAGATTGTCTGGAAAAGAAATTTGCCAAGTCAGTTATTACTGGGGTTACAGCAGCATGCTACATACTATCGCTGAAGGATGCATTCGCATCAGCAAATTTCCACCAAACTCAGTGGTGCGGTTGTTGCCTGTCGCTCCAAGAACCTGCTCCAGTCTTATGGACATGTTGGTGTAGCAGGAGTTTCCCCCTGGGAGGACAGGTGACTTCTGCAGCTGGGATGGGGAAGGTGGGGTGAGGAAGCAAGGGAAGACACAGACCTGAGACTGGGGAGCAATTGATGCTATAGAGTTGCCTACTCCAGGAAGCTCCATCCTTCCTCTGCAGCATCAGTCCCTGATTTCATAGGAAATTTGCACTTTTCAGAGGTCTGTTGTCCAAAATAATTGCTGCTTTTGCTTTTGTTGGATACTGTCTCTGTTTACACCAAAGTTGGTGAGATACCATGTTACTATAAAACTCAAAGGCAATAGAAAATGTAAGATAACAAAACATTTTTCCCCCTATTGATAGGGGGAAAGTTTCTACCTTGAGGTGCCAATATTTGGTAAAGTTGAGGAATAAATTTTGTATAATGATATGGCTATTATAGAGATTGAAAGCTACTTTTAGGCCCTTACCTTATGTGGAACAAACACCATCATCTTAATTTTAGGCTTTGATTGTGTAATTCTCTGACAAAATATAAAGCACTTGGAAATGGCACCCAAGCAGAAAAGAGCTGTTGGCTGAACAGTTCTTAGTGCCTGATCACTCCATAAAGTGTCTTTTCTGTGCATTCAAATGCTCCAATTGCTGTCTCATAGCTACAGAAATTATTCCATTCATGATTACAGTGAGGGGCTTGACACAGTCCACATTTCAAATGAACTGCTACAATACCTCTTTATCAGCTAATTTTATTCATTACTAGCCTCTTGTTTTACAATGTAATTCATATGTAAAGCATCTGATAGGTTACTGAGTAAATATCTGGGAGTACAACCTCCTCTGTATTTCATGTTGTCATTTTGACATTAGTACTTGCGTGATTGCAGCTCTGGCATCTTTTCTTAGTAAGTGGGTTATGCGTTGTCCATGGTAAAATGCTTTATCACTAGATCTTGGGGTTCCAGGATTTTGTTGGAATAAAATTGCAAAGACTGAGTGCTTTGATCTCTGCTCTTGAAGCTGTGATTGATATCTGGTATGTGATTTGGTATGATGTGATACATGGTTGACAGAAATGGCTACCCTCCAGATGTTTGTGATGGCCTATATTGTGGTTTATGTATGCTAAGAAAACATCCTGAAATCTGGCTGGCTAACTTGGTATTTACTGCCCTTTGAAAGGGGGAGGATGCTGGCAGGGCCATAAAAGCACCCAAATGCCCCTGTTGCTGTCACCACCCATGCATTCCCTGCCTATAGACAAAAAGCCCCATTTTGGTACAGCTCCCCAGTCCTGACTGAAGACTGTTTCCTTGTGCCTTGGCTTCTGGATGGAACTTTCTGGAGACACACAAGACTTATGCTTCATTCAGGTCCACATTCCAGCCTCTCACTGCTCCCAAAAGGCTTTCCTGGATGAACCCCAGCTCTGACTTGTTCACCTTTTCCAATAGTCATCAGATGGTTGATAGCTCTCAGTCATCGGGCTCCCTCTTTTCAGGCATGGTGGGTCAGCACTCTGGTAGGAGAGGACACTGCCTTTTAGGCTTCCATGGGCTCCTCTTCCCTCAGGGACAGCCCAACACCCCTTGAGGTGATATTTCCTATCTCATTTGGCTCAGACAGCTGGTCACTATATAATGACCACTTTGAATCAACTGCTCCAAATCTTATTGGCAGGAGCAGGAGCCTCTGATAAAACCAAAATAGATGGGGGTCATGTTATGGTCATGGTCATCTTGGAGAGGAACTACTGCTTCATCTGATGGCATGTGGTGCCTTCTATGGCAAGGTGGATTTGTCCTGGCATGTGATGTATTTAAAGAGTGTGAGTCATCAACATCTGAAAGGACTTTAGTGCCCTCATATCGTGTGCTTGGCATCGGCATTAAATATAAGTGAAGACAGTATGCCGAACCATATTGGAAACACACCACTGTGCACATAGGAGCATTGAAATATCTCAGCAATCACTTCTCACAGCTTAGTTTGCTCCTCTGAGAGTGAAGAATAATAACTTATTATCAAGTTCTGTGCAATATGAATAATGTGCAGTTCTTGCCTGTTCCCTGCATAATTTCTCCTGAAATTGCACTGTGATTTTTGCTACACACTTTAATGCATGGTAAATTAAATTTATTTCTGAGAAAGGAAAAACAACCGCAAACCAAACCCTCTAACAAACTGAATGACTTGTTCAACAATTTACCTTGGAAAATGTCCATCGATAGGAAAAAATTAACCCTTCAGGGAAAATAGTATCAACAAGTAAAGAACAGTAATCAGTGTGAAATAATTGCCACAGTGCCCGAGTTCTTAGTCAAAATCCAAAAGACTGCATCAAGTCCCAGCCTCCTCCTGGCAGGACAGAGGTCACAGTGTGTCACTTTCTGTCATCTTGGCATAAACTGAATAATATGGGTTAAGAAATGTAATGAGAGAAAAAAAATAATGGCTGAAGTCCAAGTTTGGGGGATGTGCCACTTGTAAAGAAAGTATCTTATTCAGAAAAATTACTTCTATTCATGAAGATTCAAGCCAACACTAGATAGGTTTTTAGTGTAGTTTACATAGAAGGCTGTACAATATAGTTTCTTCTCCTAAACTGAACAAACTTTGCATTCATCAGTATGGGTTTCTTGGCACACAACTGGTATTCAGGAGAGCACAAGGGAGAGGAAAGGAGAGCCAGAATAGAGGTGAAGAATGAGGGGAACTTGGCACTGACACAAATGATACAAAAAACGCTGATTTAGGGAGGAAAAATGTAAATAATTTTAAATATCTTTTGAAGAAAGGTGCCCAAGTTAAAGCTGCCTTGAAGGCATATGACCCTGCCTGACATTGCTTTGACAGCAGAATATGAAGGGTGTGTATGCAGAGATGAAATGTCCTTTGACGGATTGTGCTTACAAACAGTCTTTCTGACAATGACAGCAGTGCCAAAACCTTTGAAGATACAGTTATTTTTTCTGTCTGGACAAAGAGGATCAGGTACAATTTATTAACCATGAAGCAAAATGGATCTCATTTTCCATACATGAGTGTATTTTATCCCCTCATTTCTTCAAAATCAGGGAGGTAAACCTAGCACTAACCTTGAGCAGGTAACTGCTTCAAATCCTTGTTTATTCCTGTGACAGGAACAGATACCAAACCACCACTTTAAAATCATTATACCCAGTTTGGGAATGAACCATCAAATAGCTACCACTTCAAAAATACTGAATTGATCATGAAGTGACATCTTTGCTGGGGAGTTATTGAGCACAGAGGCTGTCTATACCTTGTAGCAAATACATGGACATGTCACAGAGAGCTTCATCTGCTCCTACACCTCCTCTGACTCTCCCCACCATGGATTTCCCCTGAGTGTGCCGGAGATGCTCTCATTTCTGCATCACAACACAAGTCCATGCTGCTTGGCAGATGCAAGTGGTACTTATTAACTTAGGTACATATGCTCATCTAGCAATATCTTTCTGGTCTCCCTTCTCTTACAGTAGGGAGCAATTCATTTGTTTACAGCAGAGCCCTTCATATGTTTTTTGGTCCTTTGCAGTCCTGTGGGATACATCACTGTATAAATGCATATGAGTTTTTGTACATGTGGGATGTAGCGTATAGTAGAGGGGTTATTTTTCCCTCTCTCTTCTGCTTGACTTCCACAGCAGAGCAGCACCTGCACAACACCACAGTTTCCATCTTCTAAGGCAGATGTGAGGAGAACAAGGATCCTGTGGTGCTGTGCTGCAAGTGCAAAGGATGCCTGTACTGTGGGGAGAGCAAGGACTGTCCTTCTGGCTGAACTGCACTCTGAGTTTTTGCCTTTGTCGTGTTCCCATTCCTATTTTTAAATGTAGTATTTTTTAGTGTTGTCATGGGTTCAGCTGCAGCAGTCATTTTTCTCCTTTAAGTAGTAGCTGGTGTAGCACTGTGTTTTGGATTTTCGGCTTGGGAACAGTGCTG
>JASSUY010047928.1:0-29388 GCA_032466535.1 Forpus xanthops
CCAGTCATGCTGGGTAATAAGAAATTTCCCCCTAAACAGAGTCCAAAGTAAGCAAGTATTCCTGTGTTACCATGTAACATACTCACTGGAAGCTTCCCTGCAAAAGTATGACCTATAAACACCAGAGATTGATTCTATTTTAGAGAATGCACATGGGATTTTATATTTACACTGTACAAACCTGAGTTTTGTGGAAGTGAGCCAGGGTTTTTATAAGAATATAGTCTTTTACAAGATTTGTAGCACACCTGGCTTTTCTAGTAAGAACCCAAGCAATATTAAAAAAAAAGAAAAACAAACAAGCCAACACTCCCACCTTGCTCCCCAAACAAACCCAAAACACAAACCTCAAGCATTTCTGTGGGACTTGACTAAAGCTAGAATTAAAGATTCCCAGAAACCAAAAAACTGCTAAAGGTTTTAATCTAGGTTTCAGAGAGATATAACTATGGAAATGCAACCTGGGATGTGCTCAATCCTTAACTCCAGGAAAAGTATATAGAGATTCGTGGTGTCTGCCTGTTAGTTACCGTTTGTCATCCTCTTAGTCATCCTTTCTTCTCTTATTAATATAGAAAATGAAGTGTCCTGAAATAATTTGAGTATTATATATATTTCATCATTCTTTTGGTTTCTGATAAAAGCAGCAGAGCCTCTCATGTCTTTTTGGGTGAAAGGAATACATATCACAGAGTAGATGCAGCATATTCCACAATGTGAGCTATAAGTCTCTGCAGAGTTTGACTGGGCTAGCAGAACTGAAGCCACTCTAACACCTCACAGTTTCACGCTGTGAAGGGGCTGATAGAAATGAAGCACTATATTTCTTTCCTGAAGTATAAACTGTGAATTCCCATATAGGATGTCACTACTCAGGGGGAAAAATACACAAAACCAAGTCTTCATTCCAGTGCAAATGGAACTCATGCGAATGTCACCAAATGGGTAAATGTTGAAATGCACGCAGAGTATTTTGAAATGTCTAATTCTGACACAGAATTTTTCTGGAAAAGGTGAGAGAAATGTTTTCAAACGTGCCTGTTTTGGAGTGAGAGTTCAAAATCTTCACCACCCGCCTGCCCCCATCTTTTATAGAAGACAAAAATGTCCCAGAAAACCTGCCATGAAGAATTCCATTAACAGTGTTGCTATTTCCTCCCTTCAAAACCCTTGCTCTTCATTTCATATAGCAAGATGTTCATCAGACAGAAAGGGACCTTAAGATCTCTAGAAACAATTGAAGCATTTGGAAGTTAAGAAGACCAGTTTTAATCAAGTAGTAAGAGATTTAGAAGCAAATACCACCCCTTCTGTAAGTGAGCCATACATGAGGCTCCTATAAAAAACATATTTATAAACCACCCTGCCCTATAATATTTCACCTTGGCTGTAAATGCTGCAACATGAGATCCAAATAGAAACAATAAGAGTGAGATAGCTTTCAGGGCTCATGTGCCAATTAACGTGGTCTTAGAAGCTCACTTTACCAACATTAGGAGCGGAAACACAGGAAGCTTTAAGTTTAGGATCAGTAAGTGTAGGTTTTAAGACTTTTATTTAAGCAGTGGTGACTGAAGTAATCCAGTATAGTATTTAAATTAGAAGTCCCTTGGTGCCTCTAACCATAATGGAGCATCTGAAATTAGCAAAATTTGTGCTGAGAAGACTTTTATTCTTCCAAATATACGCAACACATCTTGTTACAGTAATTACTGAAATTACTCCTTTAAATGACAGTGGAACCCTAACTCACAGTGTTACTAAAATGCAGTCAAACTCCATACACTACAGGCGTGCAATGCCATGACAATGTCACAGCCCAGTATGCAGACTGGGACACCCTGTTTTGTTCTTCTGTCCATATCTTTACTCTTTCCATTTCCTTCTGTCTTCTACCTCCACAACTGACTAGCATGCAACCAACAATATAATGCCAGCCCTTCTCCCAACTTGAAAATATCTCACTTCCAAAAAGCAATGCAAGATCCACTGCAGATCTGCGGAACTAGTTTGAGCTCTAACCTCAAAGCTGAATGTTTCCATTCAAAAGCTTAAATTCAGCACCTTCTTTTGCTTTGCCCAAGCTGGTTTTAAGGGTTTTCTTAGGATATTGCTCTTCTTGGGACTCCTACATCTTGCCATTAGACCAGGTTTACTAAATCAAACTGCATTTACTCATTTATAATTCCATTCTTTTAATCTTCAAAAAGCATTTATCTGAGGATTTCCTTTGATATCTATCAAAAGGTGTGGTCTATTCCACTTAAAAAATGGAACAGTGAAATGGATGGTAAGAGCAGGAAGACATAATCATTGTCACTCTATTTTAAAATGAGGGCAGACCTTTCTGGTTATTAAGTCAGAGCAAAAGAATAGCTGTTAGAGAGTTTAAATTAAAAAAAAAATCTACTTGAATGAATTGCAGTGAAGATAAGAGAAGTACAAATGATAGATCCCATTATAAACCTTGTAATAACTTAAAATTGATTAGCGTTTGAAGACTGACAGATAACTACAAAGCATTACTATTATAAAGCAAAGTGAAATTTTTTGATACCATGCAACTACTTCAAGATCTCTAATTTCTTCCTTTTTTACAATATTCACGGCAGAAATAGAGATATCTGTCATTCATGAGAAATGAGTCTAGTTCTGAAAATGATATTGTTAGTCATGTCAAGTTTTAATAGAAACAGTGAAATAATGATTTGGAAATAAGAGGAACCAGGATCAGAAGGAATGATTCAGACATGCAAGCACAGGATGGCTTTATCTGCGAAGAATCTCAATTACAGTAGGTCAAGCAAAGGAAATTCAGCTGCAAATATGAAGCTTAATATGAATATATTGAATGACTTATTGGAGAAAAAGCCCATATAGGTAAACTGCAATTCAGTCATGAGCTCCAAAGCAGACTATTTAGTTTCCTCCGTGCGGTTTTTCACAAACTAGCATATAAGAAGAATTTATGGCTCAGTAGTTAGAAACTAGGCCATGGAAAATGTATTCTGACTTTAAAGGATAAGACAGAACCTCAGAAAACATGTGTGATCTCAAGTTATCTTTTACCAAACAATGAATAAAATGTTACATTAGAATAATACAATTTAAAATCCAATTTTGAACTCAAAGCAATTCCAGTTAGAAGAACGTTCTTTCTCTGATTATAACATTTTAACAAAGCCAGCACAATTTAGGATGCTAGTTGAGCTATTTTATTACAGTCCAGTATCACAAAACAGTTAACTTCTACTTTTTATTTTCTCAAAGAAATGAATTTCAGAAGAATTAAATTATGTTTCCTGTTTTGAATTTTTAAATTGTAGCAAATCCTAGCTTTTTTTTCTAGCCATCTGTAAGGCTTCAGATAGGTATAAAGATAGTCAGATAGATAGATGAATATGGAAGGTCTCTGTCACGCAGTATGATGAAAGTGATTACGGCAAGTCCTCATGAGAACCAAAAGGTAACAGAGTAATGAATTGTACCAGTTGCAATTATGTAAAGATGTGTGGTGACAACACAAATGCTAAGTTCACTGCCTCATAAGAACATCACCCCATCCAGACTTCAGCTGGAGTTTTCCCTTCACTGGCAATGCAGTTAAGAATGAATGCTAGGAAAATCATTGATTAAATTTTAATTTCCTGACAGGATATGAATTAATTCATTTAAGAAGAAAAATAAATTACCAATGATTTCTTACTGGGTTTTTTTTTTATTCTTTTTTTTTTTTTTTTTCCGTAAATCAGTAACAAATGTGAACTTGACAGATTTCTAATGTAGCTGCAATAATTTGGAGAAGGAAACAGAAGAATGTGGCTGAGCTGCACATAGTTACCATTGATAAATCTTTTTGGGCAGAACATGACATATTTGGGAGAGCTTGCATTTTCCAGATGAGGCAATGAAGGAAGGAAAAATGTTTAGAACATGTCAAGTGGGGCGGACAGAGAGAAGAGGTGCTTCTTGAATCCTTTTATTATATATTTCATTCAGGTAACATAATAAAAAAGGTTAAAATCAGAAAATAATCTGCTAATGGAGAGATTGCAATCTTGCTCTGCTAAACTGTTAGGTGAAGAAAGTGGTTAAGTTTTACCTCAAGCTTTCCTCTGCAACATTCATTAGCAATTTTCCTTTCTGATTCCTTATTTATTGTTTAGTCTTCAGCTTTACTATGTCAGCAGTCTGATTTTGAAGATATAGCAGAATTTTACACATGGGTTATAGTGCTATTATCAATTCCAAACATTATATTCAGTGTTAAACTAATTTTGAAAACCTGATGGAATAACATATGAGCCTAGGTAATAAAACAATCTTGGGGAAGGAGAGTTATGAATGTAGAAATTAAGGCTCTATTACAGATGGGTAATACTTAGCTACAGACTAGTTGGAGAAAAACAACAGATTTTTCAGGATCTTTTGCTGATGAACAAAGCAACTAATTCTCAGCAGAAAGTGATTTTTGAGAGATGCCATAATACGCAGGTAGCATTAAAGGTTAGTGAATTATAGAACCATAGAATAGTTAGGGTTGGAAAGGACCTTAAGTTCATCTAGTTCCAACCCCCCTGCCATCAGCAGGGACAACTCCCACTAAGGCATGTCACCCAAAGCTATGTCCAAGCTGGCCTTGAACACTGTCAGCGATGGAGCATTCACAACTTCCCTGGGCAATCCATTCCAGTGCCTCACCACCCTCACTGTAAAGAATTTCTTCCTCAGATCCAATCTAAACTTCCCATGTTTAAGTTTGAACCCATTACCCCTTGTCCTATCATGATTTAAATGCCAATCTAGATAGCTGATACATTTGAAAATAGAAAATTTGTATAGAAAAATGTACAGTTTATTTCATTTTTCATCATGGATCTTTTGAAATAACAGTAATAGTCATAACATGACCTTAGCAGGAATAAAAAATTGCTTATGGAAAGAAATTGCAATTCAGTCATTAACTCTGAAGCCTTGCTGTGATAAATTAAATTATATAACAGACCTCAGTGCAGTCTTGCATGTTTTCGTTTCTTGAAGTGTGATGTAATCTATCTTTTTAAGTGTTTTTGAACATGAAAGAAGGAGTTCTTAGGAGTGTAAGGATTTTACCAAAACAGAGCAAGAATATCTTTACTCCAGGAGTATACTTTGAACAGATGCCACCCAGAAACTGCGATAGGAACATTAACCTTTGCATAATGCACAGAATCGTCCAGTTCTGGATGATGAAAATAAATTTCTTTAGATTCTAAATGATGATCCCTTTATTTCTCAAGGTATTAGGGTTGATTGGTTTGTATTGTTTGCTGTTAGCTGAAGTTCAATTGAAGAGAGAAGACCCATTTGTGCCTATTAATGCTGTTTATGTTCTCATCTTAATTAATCCAGCTTCATTCCAAAGTAACTCCTTCATGATAAATGCATTGCTCAGCCTTTCAATTTATATAAATGGATATGAAGTCAAGGGTCCTGATTTGAAACTTTCATCAAGATTTAATCTGCCTCCAGAGTGAAGGCAAAATTATACTGAAGTTAATTCCAGTACCAGTGGTTATTACACTTTATATTTTATTTAGACAACACCTTCAGTCTAAAACACCAGGAAATGATAAATGGGGAGCATATAGGGAAACAGAAGCAGTTATCAACTAAAGAAGCAGGAACAACCTATCAGGTACATGCATAGAAAAGAAGTGAAGAACCATCAGGTTGTCATGAAAACTTGTGCTAAAATATTTCTAAACCAGGAAGAGAGAAAGATTATAAATAAAAATGCAGGATAAACTTAGGGGAATAACCTGGAAAAAGTCCTCCTTGGAAAAAGTTCAGTTTGTGGAAACAGTACTACACAAAGCATAGCAAATAAAAACATTCATTAAAGAATTTCACATATTCACTGTCTTTGGTGAGCAAAAGCTCATCTTGCCGGTGAGAAATAATTGTGTTGTTCAGGAGGAATATTTGGAAACTGAATGTTTGCATTTAAACACTGTGTTTGCATGAAACATGAGTATTAAATACTGACAAGGCAAGAAAAATACTGATTTTTTTTTAATAGTAGAGTGAGAGAATCTGCCATTCTCCATTACCACCCAAGACTTGGAAGGCAGATGCAGGGACTGTGAGAATGAAGACCTTGGGCTCACTTTAGGAAAGGATCTGGTTCAAGACACTGTCCATCATATTTGAAAAATCATGGCAGTCAGATGAAGTTCCAGACAACTGGAGAGTAATATAACCCCCATTTTCAAAAAGGGGAAAATGGATGAGACAGGGAATTACTGACTAGCCTGTCTGACCTCTGTGCCTGGCAAAATCTTGGAGTGGATTCTCCTGGGAGGCATGCAAAGGCACATGAAAAACAGCAAGGTGTTTGGTTACAGCAGGCATGGCTTTACTAAGGGGAAATCCTGCCTGAGCAATCTGGTGGCCTTAAATTATGGGGCTACAGAACTAATGGACAGATTGAGCAGAGAAAACATTCAGAACAGCCTTGAAGAGAAGGACCTGGGAGTGCTGGTCAATGAGAAATGAACATGAGCCAGCTGTGGTGTACGCTTGCAGCCCAGAAAGCCAGCCTGCTCCTCTACTCTGCTTTCGTGAGACCTCACTTGGAGTATTGTGTGCGGTTCTGGTGTCCTCAACATCAAAAGGACATGCAACTATTGGAACAAGTCCAAAGGAGGGCCATGAGGATGATGAGGAGACTGGAGCACCTCACCTATGAAGATAGGATGAGAAAGTTGGGACTGTTCAGCCTGGAGAAGAGAAGGCTGCGTGGAGACCTCATAGCAGCCTTCCAGTGTCTGAAGGGGGCCTATAGGGATGCTGGGGATGGACTATTCATCAGGGACTGTACTGAGAGGAAAAGGAGTAAGGGGTTCAAGCTTAAACAGGGGAACTTTAGATTTGATATAAGGGGAAGTTCTTTACCGTTAGGGTGGTGAGGCAGTGGAATGGGTTGCCTAGGGAAGTTGTAAATGTGATGTTCAAGGCTGGGTTGGACAGATCCTTGGGTGGCATGGTTTATGGGAGGTTTCCCTGCTTACGGCAGGTAGGTTGGAACTAGATGATCTTAAGGTCCTTTACAACTATTCTATGATTCTATGATTACCATACCTGTGTGTTATCAGCTGCAACTATCAGGGAGAAGTTGTCAATCAACTCTATTGCAAGGATGAAAGAGTAGATGGTACAGTTTAATTTTATTATGGAAATTGATTTGCATCTTTTATATATCTTGATTGAAAACTTTCCAGGTAATGGCATTGAAGAATACTCATAAAACTGCCATGACTATGGTAATAACTATTATTATGATCGAATTTAATAATAAAAAAACCTGCCTGCAAGATGGGCAATATGAATAATTCATGTACAGTGTTGCTTAAAATATGATAGAGAGCAAAAGACTTGTAGGAAAATTTTTAATGTATCCAGACAAGGATGATAATTGCTTTTTGCAACTAAATGAGTACTTCATGTACAAGACAGCACTAACAAGGCAGGAGAAGAAATTTACACATTGGGGAGACAATTTCATTTATCTGGTTACAGCAGGAGAAGTGGAATAAATGGCTTTGTTTAAAGGAATTGACAGAAAATGCATATCCTAATAATAATTAATTTTGTTTACAACTGGAGAACAGCATAATATGAGACACAAAAGCAACTTTTCAATATGTAATAACATACGTACAGCTGCTTATGTAGACTTGTGCTACTAATTAAATACCTACAAACACTGACCAGACCTCTCCCAGTGCTTTTAGTTTCAAGAATAAGCATGATTCCAGCATAAGGAGAACTGTTTCACAGGTGCACTTTATTTCATTTTGTTTGATATCTTTCAAGTATGCAGTATGAGATAAGCTGTGTTTCCTGCCTTTATTGCCTACTGTCTGGTGGAAAAACCATGCAATAGCATAAAAAGGGACAAACAACTAAGAATATTTTAGTGGTAAGGTCTGAAGTCACAGTGAATAAAAGTTCATCAAGGATGTTGACTTCAGGACCAGAAAGCCATGCAAGAATTCCTCTCTCTACCTTTTCCCAAAGGCACTGATTTGTTTTCAGAGTGGCCACCTCACTCATCAATATGACAAGTAGAATTTCTATATGCGAACGTCTGTGATGTCTCGCCAGAGAAAGAGAAGCTTGAGAATAAGCTAAACTCACAAGTAGTAGTTTACACCCTCTAGATTGAGCAGCTAAAGGTGGGTTGTTATCTGTGTTTGCCCACATTTATTTCAGTACTGAATGCACATCAGAATGACCTACAAAACACAAGAAAACAAAACAAAACAAAACAAACAAAAAAAAGAAAGCACCCAAAACTTATTATAAAAATTGTCAGAGAATATGCATGAGAAAATTCTGTGACAAGAATGTTTCTACAGGTGTTAGTATAGCCTTTTTTGTAATACTTTGATATTTTTCTTCTCTGATGTTCAGATGTAGAAACTTCAGTGTTTTGACTGTCAAACAGCTATCCCATTTCTTGTTCTTTTTTTTTATCTATAATCAGGTCTAGGCATACATATGAAAACATAGAAAGTTATATGTACTTGCATGCAGCAGTGTTGAAGGCAACATATTTTGTTCAGAGTATAACACATTCTCAAATTATTAAAAACAAATGAAAAAAAATTCCCTCCTCTTCCAATGCATAAACCTCCCCATTTGCAGTAATATACCAAAATAAGGTAGACAGCCTACAAAATCCGCTTGGGAAATGGATTTAGTCAAAATCATTCTAATACATTCTGCTTTACCTATTTCTAATTCTCTCTTACTTAATGTGAGATCAATCCTTTTTGCTCTGGCTTGCCACCAGGGTCTCCAATCAATGTTGATAAAACAAGATGACAATAAAGAAGGCTTTGAAAGCTACTGTGGAGAACTGTGGGAAAACAAAACAAAATATAACATAACAAAAACAAAACTGTATTTTTTTTGTCATGACTATGTCATAGAATCATAGAACAGTTAGGGTTGGAAAGGATTTTAAGATCATCTAGTTCCAACCCCCCCCTCCCACTAAACCATATCACTCAAGGCTCTGTCCAACCCAGCCTTGAACACCGCCAGCAATGGAGCATTCACAATTTCCCTCGGCAACTCATTCCAGTGTCTCACCACCCTTGCAGTAAAGAATTTCTTGCTCATATGTCCTTTGCCTCTGAGTGTTTATGATGGATTACTTGCTATGGAGATTAGATCTAAAAGGAATTATGCTTTGAGAAGCTACGCAGAAGTCTAGGTAAGAGACATCTCAACAGTTACTAAAATACAGTAGCCTGTTTAACATTCTTATGGTTGTTTTTGCCAAGATACAGAACTGGAAATGATAAAATCCCTAGAACCTCTTTATCAGTTAAAAAAATTCTGCCCTATGAGGTAGTTTACTGCTGTCTCAGAAAAAAAGTCAGAGCTTGAAAACTGTAGATTGATTTGTAAGAAATCCAGGGGCCTGAAGAGAGTGCTATCCAGAGTCCAGGGGAGACATCAAAACACATAATTGATAGCTGCAGACACTGTTATTTTTCTGGCTCTCGAGAGTGGGCTATGGGCTGGATAGCTGCAAGGAGATGAGGAACCACAGGTCTGGCTAGGAGTCACAGTTGATGCAATTGCCAGGCTCACAGTAGCCTACTATCTGTGATAACGATCTAGGCCAGTATCCCAAAAAGCACCTAGGTTCTAGGTCACTGTCTTAGTGAAAGATCCCTGTACACCGGATCTCAAACCAACAAGTTATTGTAGCGTTGACCAGAGCAAATAGTAACAGACTGCAGAGCTCTACGTGTGATCACCACTTCCGCCTGAGCAAATTACAGTTTACGCTTTCAGGAGGCTCTCCAAAGTGACTTCACCAAAGGAAGTGTCCAAGTACAGTTGAGAATCTTAGTTTTTTGGTGTGCATGCTGGAGATTACTTATGCACAGCTATAAATGAATGTGGAAGTTTTTCATGTTGAATAATCAGTAATAAATCTTAGCAGATTAAGTTTTCAAATTGAACAATTTTATTAAATAACTCATGGGCCAAATACAAGTATTTGAAGTGGGTAGATTGTACTAACCAAAGCCAACATCATTGCCAAAATATATTGTTTTTTGTTGCCCTTTTTCCAGGTTTAAATTCTAGAAGGAACTCCAAACATGCTTTCAGCATGCAAATCTTTGCTATCAAAAAAATAAACTTCTTCAGAATTTGGTTTTACCAGAAAGAATTCTACATTCTTTAAGCGAAAGGGAAATCTGAACAACATCAGGTATTGCATGTTCTGTTACTCAAATGTAAAAGTGATAGGTAATTTTCACTAGTCAGGTGGATATTCAAGAAAGCTTTAGGGATTTGCTCAGACTGTTTAAACAGGCTCTTGCAGGGCTAGAAGTGTAAGCAATTTGTTTGAGCCAAATTAATTCTAACTTTTCTCTAGCTGAGTGACTATTTTTTACTTAAACACATTCTTGTAAATAGTGTTTCTTTTCCTAAATCACTTACAGAACTTTGGTTTGAAGTCTGACTTCATAATCTTGTTTTCCTTGGCTATTTCTAAACATAGCTACAGTGAAGACAATCCCATTTTTTGGAGGCCAAAAATAGAATCTGGGCATTATGCTGATCATGTAGTAAATTTTTTTCCACCTTTATTAATTGCACTCAAAAAATTAAGACCAGGAAAAGACAACGTTACATATCAAAAGATTATAGGAAAACCTGTTCTACTTCATCAACACAGTATCCAGAACTGCTGCTTCTGCATGTTGTTGAGTTGTAAGGATTTACTGGAAGTTTTAGTAATATAGGTTAAAAATCTTATATATTGTTGTGGTTTAAGCCTAGATAATAACTCAAAACCATTCAGCCATCTCTCACTGACCCACATGCTTCCTCCCCCTGCTCCTGGAGGAAGGGGGAGGAGTTCAAAAGAATGTAACTCCCATGGGTTGAGATAAGAACAGTCCAGTAACTAAGGTATAACACAAACCACTACTGCTACCACCAATAATAATAATGACAAGGGAAATAACAAGGGGAGAGTATACATCCACTCACCACCCACCAGCCGATACACACCCTGACCTGATCAGCAATCTAGCCCTTCCAGGTAACTCTCCTCAGTTTACACAGTGGGCATGATGTGCTATGGTATGGAATACTCCTTCAGTCAGTTTGGGTCAGGTTTCCTGTCTCTCTTTCCTCCTGGCTTCTCATCTTCCCTGGCAAAGCATGAGACTCAGAAATTCATTATATAGCAGCAACTAAAAACATGGGTGTTATCAGTGCTGTTCCCCGGCTGAAAGTCAAAAACACATCACTGTACCAGCTACTAAGAAGGAGAAAAATGTCTGCTACTGCCAAACCCAGAACATTTATATAAGCTTTAATATTTAGAATGTATGTTTCCTTGTGCTTACAAATTGGATATTCATGTTGCATCTTGGGAGACAGAGCGACCAATCATTTATCTCCTGATTCACACTTCAAAATCGGTTTCCCTTACGTATCAAATCTGAATGCCATGAAAAATGGGAAGGACAGTTCTTATTGTGAAGCCAAAATGGGTGGTGAGCACTATGAGAAAAAGCTTCCAGGTCAGGAGTTTGTTATGCCAAGAGTTTACAAAAAGTAAAAAGTGATTTGCTGTCACCCTGTCTCATTTCAAAGGTCTGAAGATGAAATTCAATAATTTTTTCAATCCTTTATTCTCTACTTTCAAACTTTTTCATGTTTCAGAGAAGGTCAAGGTGTTCTTTACAAAAGAAAGAAGCATGGATGTCAGCTCAGATTGTATGCTGTATGACAGTTGTTCTTTGGCAATGGGTTAATGGTCTTATTTCATGCCCCTGGATATTTCCTGCATTAAAAGTTACTAACCACACACAGCTTCAGGCTGGGGAAAATAATAAAAAAAATAAAAAAAATTAAAAAAAAAAAAGTGAATATTTTGCCATTCAGAAGTGCTATTTCTTTGTAACCAATGCGCACTGCACACAAATACAGAACAGATGAAGGAAGCCAACATGAAGAGAGAGACCATGGTTTAGTAATTTTGGAATTCAGCAGGATGAGAAACAGACCCACGCACTAATCCCTGAGCTTAAAAGAGGAAGTTTGACACCTGTCTGTCTGGGAAAGGGGTTGGGGGAGAAACAAGGTACTGGAGAGGAATGAAAATCATTTGCTTTCTCTCAAAGGATCCAGGAGATCTTACTCTTATTTCAGCTGGGATCAAATTAAAACAAACAATATATAAACTTTCAGCATATCTCACAAAGTTGATTTTGCATCAAAAAAATTTTAGCTGTAATATGATAGTGCAGTCACTAAAAATGAATAAAAATGAGCATTGGTATACAGCACACTTGAGTAAGTCATTAGCTAAAAGGGATAGAATCTGAAATTTCTTCAGCTCAGAAACACAGATCTGTACTGTCCAACCTAAAAAATCCTTCCTCAAAGTCAGCAACTATTGAACTCGCTCCTGAATACCAATAGGAATGAGTTTAAGTAACTCATAAACACATATAAAACACATGGGTGGTCTGCTTTGAAGTGTCAGTGCCTTAGATTTTATATGCTAATAATTTATGCATAAAACACAGGTTGCATTGAAGGAAAAATCCAATATTGTCAGTTTCCATGACAACTAGTGTGCTAGCAGATTACATTGTCTCACGTCAGATGGTTGCCAAGGTTGTGACCTATTTCTTAGTTCTAATCATTTCATTTGAAGAATTTGGAAAGGCTACCTGGAACATAAATGATAAAATATTGCACATGGTTAGGATAGTCCTTACGTATAAAAGATTAGGTTTATAAACTGAAAAGGAAAAATAAAGTAATAATGCCAGGAGTGAAGGAAAGCTCGGACAGTGAACAGGCGGTGGGCTGATGTATGAAATTTCACATGAAGTCAGTGGTTAGCTACAGCCTACACCATTAGCAGGTACCTGCAGATCATTACAACTTGTTTAATACTTGATGAGAAATGCACCTTATGCTTGTGCCTCAGAGACAGCTTGTTTTAGCATGAAACCTATCAGTGATATTTCCATGAAGTGAAATTGGCAGTGTAATCTGCACTAATTGGTGCTCTTACTATCAGCAAAGAGACCAAAGAGGGAAAGGACCAAGGCACTGAATAATCCCCCCAAGCACTATGATAGTCCTCCCCAGGCATGCAAAGAAAGGATGCCAGAGCTGTTGCCCACGTTGCTTGCTTGTGTACAGAGAGATATTTATTGCCAAGTGCTATCATTCTGAGATTTTTCCCATGCCTGACATCAGTCATTAAGAACAAACAGAAGTAGTGATAGTTGGCATTAACCTTTTCCTGTCATTAACTGAAATATTCTCTAGGTAGTGGAGGAAAATGATCAAAACTTCAGTAGATTTTTCATCTGGGGTTTTGGTTTGGGTTTTGTTTTTTTTTTGGTTTTTTTTTTTCATGAATGAGCAAGAGATCGAGTATTTTATAAGTTGTATGCCAGAGTACAAAATGAATAAACTGCTGTTTAAGTTAAAGGAAAAAAGAGCACTTTCAAACAGAAACGTGTAAGTGTAGCAGATGTCATATCTTCTGAATTCTTCACTGGCCAAAGTTCATTACAATTTGAATAATATTCTAGCTCATTCTGGTTTGTCACTTCTTTGTTTGCTTGTTTTTTTTCCCCCATACTTCAGAAAGGTATCAGGTTGCCATTCTTAAATAAATACTTTGTAATAGTACCTGCAGGGACTGCCTGTGGTTTTAGGTAGCAAACAAATGGCCCTCCACTACTTACTCGTTTTACAGTCCCCTTGTAAAATAATCCAGGGAGATAACAGTTTTTTCACCAGGACTTTTAACTGACATTTTCTAGTTGAGCAAAGAATTTGTCCTTTATTTTATTCTCTCATCCAGCTACCAGCTTGGAAAGCAATCACTGTCAATCATGATGATGAGATCAATATCATAAGCCCAAGTACTGAAACCCTGCTTTCTATAGCCCATAAGACAAATAGTCACACTGCTTGTTTAATCATGTTGGTCTGACAAGATCAGTTGAAGTAAAATGGAAAAAAGCTCAAGCTATTCTTATTTTTCTGGGATTGCTGTAGTGCAATCCAATGGTTATCAGGTGTTAAAGTTACAGTGACTGCAGCAGACCTTACAACCTAACTAAATCACTGGAATTTGACTTCAGTTATCACAATATAATTAGAGGAATACAAATAGTTGTAAATTTCAAAGATTATATTTTTTTACACTAGTATTTGTAGACTTTTTTCATCACTCCCTTCTCAGGTGTCCCATCACTGTAGAAGACACTCTGTGAATTCCAGGCTCTTCTTTTCAGGTGTGTTATACTAAATTTTTTTGTAAGAGATGCAAATAATATGCAAAATGTAACACTGCAAAATCTGTTATGATGTTCTGTTTTTCCTTCCAGCTGTTATTCTTTAACCTATTTTGTTCATGACACACACATTTATAACTGGCTTTTATTGGGAGGTGAATCAACTCTAATGAATAAATACAATAACGGATGTTCCTGCTTCCCTCTGCCCCAGGCTGGTCAGCTAGTCCAAACAAAAAGATTTACACAAAACAACTGTTGGCATTGATTTGACTTATTTCCTAGCTGCCTTATTTATACAGCAATGTATTTCATGTAAATACTTATTGTTCAACTTCTTCAGAAAACTTATTTGTGTAGTTCACTCTGGTTGATTCATATGAGGCTATTCTTGTACTTAGGTTTGTTGTTGGTGGTTATTTTTGCAGAAACCAAACAAAGGATTGTCTTGCTAAAGAATCAGTAAAAACCTCGAGTACAGACCCTTTTTATTGATATTGTACCTTCTTTAGTGTATTCATTGCCACTAAAGACTTAAGAGAAGTTCAAGTATGATATTAATGAATGAGAGAGGAAATAAAAAATGGTAGAAGATTGTATGTAGCAGCATAGAAGTAGCACAGGTATTTAATTTCTACCTATAGCTTACTATTTAGTAACATTGTGGGTAAAATAAAAATTGTCTCTAGAGAGGTATATCCGGTCCTAGAAACTAGTATCTATGACTTTCTATAGCTCTATAGTATCATTTCAGTTGCTCACTATAACTCAGCCCATACACACTAGAAAGAAGGGCTCTCAGCAGGAGATATGAAGGAACAGAGAAGCATAAAAAAGACAAATATAATACCTAGATCTTTTCACAGCTGAACACTTGGGATAGTACTTTGGTGGCACATGAGCACTTACCTGGTGTGTGGAACAGAAAAGGTGGAATAGCACATTTTTTACAGCTTCTCATGGGTAAATGGGAGTTGAAGACAAGATGCTGCTGTTTTCCCTCCTGCTGTTACAAGTAGTGACATCTACTTTGCCCTACATGACAGCATCAGGTTTCAGTAGCCTAGCCCTAAGAAGAAAAGCCTTGAAAATCCTTCCCTTGAGTTCTAACCTGACTATGAGATGCTAGGAGCCAAGTGAAACTGGCAGGATACCCTTGACATTTGTTTTTCTCCTTTGTTTAGTTTCCTGAATGCTGGCTTAGTGAAGCCGATAGCGGGGCTCCTATTTAAAACTGTCTTCTCTAACATACTTTGGTAGATCATTAGTACCCTGATGATTCTACATCCTATCCATGTGTATTTGCTGTTCTGAGTCTATCCTCAAAAATTGCTAGTGGCAAGGCTCTATGTAGCCTTTCCTTAGTGCGTAGAGTATTATAACAAATCCAAACAAAACGCAAATCCAATCAAACCTATCTTGAAATCTTACTTGTGCCATCCATTCTTTTATTTTTCCCCATGGTCTTCCAGCAGTAGCTGAGAGTAACAGTGATGTGTTAATTTAAACTCCTGGTGTCTTTTCTGTTCTTCAGTAAACCACGCCTCAAGTCATTAATTCGTGGTGTGGTGAAAAGCAAAGGCAGGCTGGGGAGGGAGAGACATATTGTGTGTGCATGCTACTTCTGCTGTACAATGTTTTACCCACACAGCTGTGTCAGTGAAGAGTGTGAAAAATCGCATATTCATTGCCAGTATAGCTATACCAGCCAAAAACCCCATGTGGGCACAACTATGCTGACAAGAGCTTTATGGGCTGACCTCTGGGTGCCTGGGGAAGTTATACAACTATGTAGGCAGCAAACCTCCTTCTGTCAACATACTCTACCTCTACAGAAAAGGTTCCTGCTACCACAGCATGGATATATTAACATAGTTATCTGCAGTATAAGTTCTGCATCTTGTGCAGCGGCTGAGGGAATTTAGTTGTGGTAGAAGAAAAGAGTTGTGGATATCTTAAGCCACTGTGAATACTTGTTTAGCACTATTAGAAATCTTCCTATCACAACCACAACATCATATTTCTGTTGTGTTAAAATGTAAAATAAATTCTTGTTTATGGTGCTAGTTTTTGTGAGTTTTTTTTTTCCTACTCTCTCTCTGGAGAATCTGTACTACTCCAATATCTATCATAAGGAGCTGTTTTTCTAGGTCAGTGGTTAAATTTCTTGATTATAATTTAGAATATGTCACATTCACTAATTGCATCCTGAAGTTTAAAATTTTCATCACAGTTCCTTGATTTATGAAATATTTAGAATACTTTCAGTCACACCATTCTAGCACCACTAAGTTACATTATGAATAAATTTTTGTATAGGCATTTTTAAAATGGTTTAAAAAACAGCAGCAGGTAGAAGGGAAGTCCTAGGGAGCCTGGCACTGAGTTTAACAAGTAATTTACAGAGTATTAACAAAGGACAATCTGAATACTCTTCTGTTGCTGTAAGGACAGAGTGAAAACCTAACAATCAGTAGGGAAAGAGTAAGAAAATTACACTTTTTCCATAATTGTATACAAATCACATCATATTAGTCTACCTTTTCTATGTTTGTTTCATTATTAAGTTGTTGGATTGTTTTTTTTTTAATTATTCAAAATAATTTGTTAAATTATCCCACAGAAACCTTATGAACGTAGATTTATTTTTCTAGCCAGGAAGATATTCCAAACACTTCTGCCTTAATTGTCTGTTCTTAAAAAGATGGTAATAGAAAATTTACTGCAATTCATACTCTCTTAGCAAGCATAGTATCTGTTCCAGTGAAGGCAACATATTAGGAAATCTGTGTGCAATTGACTTTCTCTCTCATGTTTGTACACAAATCAATAAATGAAAACATAGAAGAGAGTCAGCATGTCTCCTGGTAAAATTGAGCCTGGAACTGTGATTAGGACCAAACTTTTTCACTTTCAGGATAGTGATGGTTTATCTTTGAATTTGCGTATTTTGTGTACTTAACAGTCAGAATTTAAGAAGAAAGAATCAAAAATTTGCCTTCGAGACAGTGTCAAGATCCAGCATAAAGAACTCTGCAAAAAATTTTATGGTCAGACCACACCAGAGACCTTTCACCTAGGACAGACCGTCCCAAGAAGGAGAGAACTGAGGAATAAGAACGATTGAACCCATAGAAGAACTAGAGGACAATTCATTTTTAAGGAGTAAGGATCAGGAAAGAGACATGATTTTGTGAAGGTATTAGGTCAACCCTCATGTATATTTGAGAGGTTAGTAGGAGTGTCGTACACATGTTTAGCTTCTCTGCAGAAATTTATGCACTCTCTTTTCTCTTTGGAGAAAGAATGACCTCAGTGCAATTCTTCCTCTCTTTTGTTTCAATTGTCATGTGTCTATGGAAGGTGTGACTGCAATGTAGTTGAGATCTGGAGAGGGGGACCTGAACAACTGAAGGTCAACTGAAAACATGGAATTACAATGTTTGAAAACTATGCCAAATGTTTATGCCATGGGAGACTCTGGCAGTTGGAGTCTGGAGACCTTAGCACTCAGAGGTGTGGTGAGCTCATGAGTGCATCTTCCTGTGGTATACATACATAACTACATTAGTGAGTATAAAATATAGGATATAATATTTTTTGTTTGTTAACGCAGTGCATATAATACTTTATACATTAGAAGAATAGAACAGAAGCCCTAATAGAAGCCATTGGTTCCCAAAATATCTAATACATTTTAAGCAGCTGTAAGGTAGATCAGTAGTTTCTAGGTTGTTATGACTGAGGTTATATATAAAATGCTAAAATCTCCTTTATTATTTGGAAGCAGACATGTCATTCCTGATAACAACATCTCTGATTTTCCTTTTGAATTTTTAGACTGTACTGCAAAATTCTTTTGCAAGTCTGTGAAAACAAGAGATCTTGTTGAACAATGCACTAGAGAAGTGCCAGGTACTTCATGCTGACCAATTCTCACTAAACACTCTAGATGTTATTTATCTCTGTGGGCAAGAACTGCAACGTCTGGAACAAAGCTGATCACTAGACTGTGCTGAAATGCAATTTTTAAGAATCAAACTTAAGCATTTGACCAAACCATGAATATTAGACATGCTATTATGAGGGGAAGGTGCTAGGTACAGCAGAACCAGAAGGAGTGAACCATGAAAGAGTAACAGAAAAAAAGTTGTGAAGAATGGAGAAAATAATTTGATTGTGATAAGCTAATTTTGAGGTAATCATAGAATAGTTAGAGTTGGAAAGGACCTTAAGATCATCTAGTTCCAACCCACCTGCCGTGAGCAGGGACACCTCCCACTAAACCATGCCACCCAAGGATCTGTCCAACCCAGCCTTGAACATCACCAGCGATGGAGCATTTGCAACTTCCCTAAGCAACACATTCCAGTGGCTCACCACCATAACGGCATAGAACTTCCTCCTTATATCAAATCTAAACTTCCCCTGCTTAAGTTTGAACCCATTACCTCTTGTCCTATCACTACAGCCCCTCATGAAGGATCCCTCCTCAGCATCCCTATAGGCCCCTTTAGATACTGGAAGGCTGCTATGAGGTCTCCATGCAGCCTTCTCTTCTCCAGGCTGAACAGCCCCAACTCTTTCATCCTATCCTCATATGGGAGGTGGTCCAGTCCCCTGATCATTGTTGTGGCCCTCCTTTGGACTTGTTCCGATATTTCCATATCCTTTTTATGTTGAGGACACCAGAACTGCGCACAGTACTCCAAGTGAGGTCTCATGAGAGCAGAGTAGAGGGGCAGGATCATCTCCCTCGACCTTCTAGTCACGCTCCTTTTGATGTAGCATGGGATACAGCTGGCTTTCTGGATGCAAGAGCACACTGCCGGCTCATGTTAATTTTTTCATCGACCAGCACCCCGAAGTTCTTCTCCAGTAACAACTGGTGTCCCTCAGGGGTCTGTGTTGGGACCAGACTTGTCTTTGTCGGTGACATGGACAGTGGGATTGGTTGCACCCTCAGCAAGTTTGCCAATGACACCAAGCTGTGTGGCACAGTTGATACATTGGAGGGAAGAAATGCTATGCAGAGGGACCTTGACAAGCTTGTGAAGTGGGCTGATGTCAACCTGATGAAGTTTAACCATGACAAGAGCAAGATCCTATACCTGGGTTGGAGCAATCCCAGGCACAGCTACAGGTTGGACAGAGAAGAGATTCAGAGCAGCTCTGCTGATCCTAACTCCTAAATTTTTATAAAATAATTTCCATTGGCAATTATCATTAGAAGCAAGTAAAGCATGTAAAAGTTTAGGAGAAAAATATATTTGTCTTTTGCAATGGAGAGCATTCAGCACAGAACAAAGCAGAAGATTGTGGTACTATAGAGGTACATATTGTGATAACACTTTTTTTAAAATTAATTATTTATTTGTCTACACATGTATTTGGAAAGAGCTTTAAATGGCACATTTATTGACAGAAAAAAGTTTTTGACAAACCCCCTCAGGTAATCATACCTCTTTTAGTAGCCCATAGCTGACTGTATGAATTGCAGCGATGCAGGCATTGGATTTCCAGCACACATTCCTCTAGAAAGACTCTAACTAACAAGAGAGAAGAGATTGCCTTGCAAAGGGGATCAGGATGGCAAAATAAGGAGGATTCTGAGGGAAAAGAGCAACACTGTTTGCACCAATGGTTCTGAAGGTGCAATTCTGATTCACACTACAAAAGAGAAACAGCTTGTGTAACATGGACGAACAATCTATGTCTAGTTATTTTAAATATCTGTATGGTTTTCAGTAAAAAAAGATACTTACATGGGAAACTCCTGTCTTTGCATTATGGGCCTCATTTTGTCCAAGATTCTTATCAGAAAAATAGGATAGCAAAATCCACTGAAAAAATTGACTCAAGATTGCAAAACACTGCTTTCACAAGGGCTGGTTAAGCTTAGAAGACAGATAAAATGACAATAATAGAATTCTTTTGTTAATTTTGGTCAAAGAAAAGCCAGAGAGAGGTCAAAGAAGTAGGCAAAGGTTTCTCCAAGCATCCCTACAAGTCCATTTTATTTCTTAAATCCAGCTTCACTCTTAATTTATGAGATCTGAGAAAATTCTGTTCTCTTACCTCTGCCCTGGGGAATATGCAAGTAGATCTGGCTTGTACGAAGACTCTTGCACTTACAGAGGTAGTGCTCTTTCCCATAATAATGAGGATGACAAAAGCAAGTATAACTGTTGGAACAAATTAAGTGACTTTTATTAAAACAATTGAGGCAGTTCAGATCCTTTGATATATCCATAGCGCCTACATCCTGCAGATGTCTCACTTCAGTCAGTCAATCAACCATTTCCCAGAGCATGGTAATTGTTTATGCAATCTACTTTGATGTGTTTTATAACATTTTGTTTAATCCTCCCCAACTTTTCATCACTGGCAAGAGCTTTATGGTAGCATAAACTGTAATTGTGCAGTAAAGAAAATCACCTTATGTTACAGTCTACAACTGCTTTATCACCCTCATCCTAACATACATAATCTACACTCAAACAGCTAAATATGGTGACTGAGACTGGGCAGCATGCTGGATTAATAGCATGTAAACACAATGACATCTCCACAAAGAACTTAACCTCTATCAGGAGGCAGAGACAGAACTGTCTAGAGGATTTTTATATTTCTCAGTCAATGACAGGAATGTGAATATATTGCCATTATAGCTGGTAGACATTTTTCTGCATAAAACAAAGCTTTCTTAAAGACAAAAAGAAAGACAAACACTTTCTCCAATCTCCCTTCTCCTCCCTAAGAAGACTTCTTTTTTTTTAAATTGTCAGCATTCTAAAAATATTCTTGCGTGTAAATTAATTTTTTTTTTCATTAGATTCTTATATTTTTATTTAATGAAAATCAGAAATTAAGATAAAAATGAAAACTTGCAGAATATAAATAGATTGTAAGAAAAAGCTCAAAATCCTTTGCTAACAGATTTTATTGGAAAAATAAAGTGGAAAAAGGTTAATCAGGAACTGAAACTTATTTCAACTTTTCTTCAGGTCAGAAATGCACCAGGATCAACAAGCTCCTCTGATGCTTTATCTTATTCTGAATCTTATTTTCAGAAAAACAAAACAAAACAAAAAATCTTATAGAAATCTTCTGGCCAACACAACCACAACAAACACATCCTTCTGTGTCCTTAATAGTTGCCCCAGTGGTGGAGAATCAAGGGAATCAAAGCAGGAAGAACCTTTCTGGAAAGAAGAAATTATATGACACACGTTGGCACTACTGCTATTCGTTGCCTGCCATACATTAAGCATGCTTTTCCTTCCTCCTTTATAGGAAAGAGGATTAGAGCAAGTTGTTTGTTGCCTGCCACAGCCTGAGCATCTACAGACAGTGCCTGCAACCCTTGCTGACAGCAGAAGGCTACATACACCTCAGACTTTGAGACTAGGAAAGCAACTACAGTGACATATAAATTCCATTTCATCAGTGAGAAATAAACCACAGTCATGAACCTGGCAAAATAAAATGTCAAGATTAAGATATATATACAGGGGACAAACCAACTCCCTCATCCAATTC
Source organism: Forpus xanthops (assembly GCA_032466535.1). Classification (NCBI taxonomy): domain Eukaryota; kingdom Metazoa; phylum Chordata; class Aves; order Psittaciformes; family Psittacidae; genus Forpus; species Forpus xanthops. The sequence goes on from JASSUY010047928.1 coordinate 21,897, forward strand.
CACTCCCTGATGAGGTCAGTGCCTTTTAAGTTCACTTGTCTCACAAAAACTCCTACCTTACCACAACTATTTTTTGATCTGTTCAGAGGTGCTGCCACTAATCCCTGCACCACCACAATGACTCTGGTAAAGAAGTGTCGTGGTTTAAGCCGTAAATCAGCCGTGCAGTTTTTTTTCTCTCACTCACTTCCCCTTCTTTCTTCCTCCCACTCCTGGAGGGATGGGAAGAAGAATTGAAAGAATGCAACTCCCACAGGTTGAGATAAGAACAGTTTAGCAACTAAGGTTTAACACAATTCACTACAGCTACCACCAATAATAATACAACAGAAAAACTAGGAAAGAGAATACAATTGCTCAACCAGCCCCAACAAGCAGTGCATCCCCCTCACCTGATGCCAAGCCCGACCACACAATGCCCCCCCCTCCCCCTTCCGTCTCTCTCCCCTCCATTTTACATCCTGGGCATGACATACTGTGGTATGGAATACCTCTTTGGTCAGTTGGGTCAGGTGCCCTGTCTCTCCTTCCTCCTGGCCTCCTCCCAGCTCCCCTTCCTCCCTGGCAGAGAATGAAACTCACAAAGTCCTCTACCAGCCTAAGTATTCTAAGCCATAACTATAAACACTGGTGTTACCAGCGCTGTTCCCAAGCTGAAAATCAGAAACACTGCTGCACCAACTACTACGAAAAAGAAAAAATGACTGCTGCTGCTGAACCCATGACAAGAAGGTACTCAGCATATGAGAGGTGTCAATAGGCATCCAGGCATCCTCTCAAGTGTCTGCAGTCATCCTCTGCATTGTATCTTATAGCATAAACCCCCAACACCATTTCATGTCACAGCAAACCCATACTTCTGCAAGTCATAAATGTTGAAAACCATTGCACTGAAACCCTACTGTCAAGAAATAAACTTTCATCATAAACTTCAATATATTTCCACACTCCATTTCCTCTTTTAGCACTTGCTGGTTACCACTCACATAATCTAAACCTGCAGAGGGATTCTCTGGGATTTATGAATAGGGTTTTCATGCAAATTGATCTATGTCAGCAGGTTTGGTTTTGTTTAGACTTCTTTACATCTTGAAGAAGAGCTGTTTCCTCCTCAGCACTTGGCCATAAAGCTTAGTGGTATATAGCATCAGTTATTCTATTCTTTAACTTAACGTTGCATATTTCTTTACTACAGGTTTTGGTTGGTTTTGTGTTTGTTTTTTGGTTTGTTTGATTCTTGTTTATTTTTTTCCCCTTTCTTTCTCTTCAGGTTAGAGAAGTGATACGTATTACATTTGGAGCATTTTCAGTCTTACTGTTGTGTGCCATACTAAGTACCACAATGATCCTTAATTGGCAGTAAATATAAGGAAAACAGACATCCTTGGAAAGCAGATGTTCTATGAATATGTGGTATAACACTAGTGTGAAGGCTGTGGTAGGAAGGCTGAAGGTCACGGCTAGCTTAAATGGAGGACTTTGACATATTGCACTTATACAACTACACTCTAAATTTGAGTGAGCAGGACGGGCAGGAATGTCTCACCCTTGGACAGAAATGAGACCACTCTCTTCTATGAACTGTACTTTGTTTCCTTTTGTCTTTCACTGTGTTATTTGGATAAATGTTTGACAATTTCAGTGTGGACCAGTATGATGGCTTTTTGCATCTCATACTGGATACTTTTGGCAAAGTTTTAGGCACTACCAAGAGTGGAACAATGGGACCTGCATGTTAGATATGTTTTATAGTGTTTTGTGTAGGAAGAGTTTGGCCTGCTTTTCCATAAGGGATGCTCTGACTTCATTGTTAACATGATATGAAAGGATTACCATTTTTCAAAGACAGGAAATAAATGTCATTTACTTGGTAATTTTTTTTTCTTGCCACCAGACAGAACAAGTTATCTCAAAACACAATTTGTTTGAATACTACTCTTAAATGGATGAAGAAAAAGGTATTCACCTTTTGTATATGGTTGCAAATGGGCTGTGCCTCCCTTTAATTCTCAAACTTAGAAAAGCTGGAAAGCTTTTCTGAGTGAGCAGTTGCAACCAGGTGGATGTAAATCATTGCCCAGTAAGAAATTAATTTACTTAGGTATGATACATTGTCTTGCTCTTCCCATTATTGTAGTTGAATATCCATCACATAACAAGTGTGGTTAATTAGCAGATTACTCATTTACTGGACAAATAATGAACATCTTATTCTGAAAAAAAGAAGGGGGATAGGAAAGCCAAAGGGAGAGAAAACATACATTTTTATAAGGCTATTATTTAAACTGGTCTTCTTTTAAAAAGAAGAAAAAAAAAGGAATTACCAAAAATATGCAATTAACACTTTTATATTATTTTTTTAATGATAACTATGCTGTATCCAGAGATAGCATAGCTCAGGCTTCATATAGAATAGGGAAGTTTCTTACCACCATGCTCCTCCAGATACCAGTGGTTAGCTTCCCACAGTATCAGAGGGGCTGGATTTTACTTCAGGTATTTCAAAATTGAACAGAGTATTGCCATCACTTTAAAACAAACAGTAGACCTTTGAGATGTCAAAACTGACAGATTCACATTTTCTTTAACTTTTTATGCTGTTTTTTTTCCTGAAGATTTTTTCCTTTACTTGCCCATCAGCATCATTCTTTTGTCTCCTGTCTAATGTTTAGGCTGTAAAGCTTTTTCCAAAAGACCATTTTTTATTTTTCCGTTCATGTACAGTGCAGTCCTTGCCCATACTTCAGGCTCTTGCACAGTACATTCTTGCTATCACTAGCCAGAAATAAATGTTTTATTGGTATAAATTGACATGGCTCCATTAAGCAGAATGGATCCAACCAAATTACCTTGATGGAGAATGAAGTTTGCTTACTGAGATTAAATGTTTTTTTCCTCCTTTCTCTTTTCTCCTCTCCATTCCCTTCCCTCCTCTCCTTTCCCTTCCCTCTTCTCTCCTCCTTTTCCCTTCCCTTCCCTTCCCTTCCCTTCCCTTCCCTTCCCTCCCCTCCTCTTCTTTTTTTTTCCTTCTCCCCTCCCCTCCATCTTCTCTCCCCTCCATCTCCTCTCCCCTCCTCTCCCCTCCCCTCCTTTCCCATCCCTCTTTTTCTTCTCTTTTTCTTCTTTTCTTTTCTGGGTCCTTGCTGAGGTATCTATCCATTATCCCAAAATTTACCAGAGAAGGCAAAATGAATCTCTGAAATAAGTCTGCTAATGTCAGTGCTCTTATGACAGATTTAATTGCATCCAGCATCTTTAGTCTGTGCCAAAAGTAAATTCTTATTGAAAATTCAGTGGTGAGAGGAAACAATTCAGTTCTTCTGGATGAGGCAGGAGCAGTATGTGTAGCTTCATCAGCAGCTACAAGGCATACACTGTTTGTGGGAGGTTTTCTCACATTGTGATAGTTTATCATTAAACTACAACCTGTCAGCACCTGTCAGAACTGTTCTGATAATTGGCTAAATTTTACATGCTCATGATTGTGCTAAAGTAAAGATATTGGACAAAAAATCATACAATTGGAAGGAAATTTTGAAAAATTGAGGAATTGAAGAAGGGAGCAAGGAGGGATGATATTGAATAGAGTAAAAGAGGATATCAGAAAAGGCAAGAAATAAAGATTTCAGCTGGATGGATTCAGGGCAGGCAGAGGAGGCAGGAGGTGGCAAGTACTTTAACAAATGCCTATTTCTAATTAATGTTCAGTTATTTACCTGTTGCATGTTTAGTTCAACTGGAAGGAATTGAAATTTGCCCTGGCAAGTCACAGAGATCTGGAGTGGAAATATGCTTTGGAAAGAACTTATACTGCTAGACTTTTGTGCTATGCAAGAAGAGGTCTAGATTAGTCTTAGCATTTTCTTAGAGCAGTATTTTAACTCCAAGGACAGATGCTGGGTGTAGCGTGTCAGAACATGCTTAACCTAAGGGTGATACATGGAAGAAGAGGTTGAAAACTGTCCTTAGGACATTCCTCTTTGAGATAATAGCAGTGAGCTTCGTCATGCTAGATTTGCCCTCTTCATCTCTAGCAGTGCTTTTGGCAAGATTAAGGCATTACTAGCTATGTCCTGGCATGCCGCATGCTGGAGTTGGAATAGGCAAATTAGAAATGGCTTATAAAGGGGAACAGGCAGGTGTATGGGTTTGTTAGCAGTATAAACACAGTGTGTATAGCTGGCCTTCAGTGAAGAAGTCTCTGAGCTGATGAATGCTGGTAGCTGGCACAGTGTGTCAGGGAATGAACCACTTTGCACTGGCATTGTTTCCAAAAGCAGCTCCTCTGAGCCTTAGCCAGAGACAGGCTAGACAGGCATTTGCTTGTTCCTGCTACATCAGCACAGGTTCACTACTAGTACTGTATTATAATAATTCAGTGAATCACTCAGTAGAAACTGTTAACAACGCACTTCAGACTTTTTTCAAATGGGTATGACAAGCCCAAACCTTCATTTGACATGCTGTTTCACATCACCAAAATGGTCCCTACTGAGAGCAAAGAAGCATTGCAGAGAGTAAAAAAAGAAGCCTTTTCTTTTTTCAGAAACATAAGGAGGGGTCATGTTACAGCTAGAAACTAAAAACCTGATACAGAAATATTTCTTGGACTACTGCTTTACCTTCAGTTGCAATCCACCACCCAGTTTGGCAGACTGCATGAGCTTCAGGATGCAGTTACATCAATCCTACAAATCAGTCTGCATCCAGAAGATGCAGGAGGCTGTCCCAACAGGATGAAAGTCTTGCTGCACATTTTCATATGCAGTCCTGTTTGTGTCAGAAAACAAAACTTCCTGGATTTTTTTGAAATAAAACAATAAAGCACCAGATAAGTGGGCATGTTATTGAACCTACCACCCTAACAGCTGTGTACTCAACAGCATTGGGAGATTGGAAGTCATCCAAAATTTGAAATTGACAGGTCTGAGTCCCACCTGCAGAACAGGAGCTTGAGTCCAGTTTACTTAGATGAGCACTGATTTGTTCACCACAGGGCTGTGGCTATTACACAAGGTCAGTTCAGAAATGTTGCTTTGTGGTTAAGAAACTTTTCCAACAAAAAGTACAATTTTGATAAGGAAATATTTTCAGAAAATTTTATATGCAATTAAAACATTCCTGATTGCTCCTTTAGGTAATATCCAGTCTCTTCCACTTTTAGTTTGTGACCATGACTTGATAGTGCCGCCTTCTGCTAATTTTCCATGTGTATTTTGAAAGCAGCAAGAAAGCATAGTAGGGGTTCAAGTTAGCTGCAGATAGGAAAGGTGAAGTCATCTCTGGGATGTAAGGGTTAAAAATGTTGTGGAATTTTTTTCCCACAATGGTGAGGGCTACTGTGAGCAGGTGAATGGAATTAGTGATCTTGCCAGGTGCTGGGGGGGGGACCCAGAGGCAGAGCCTGGGGGGAGATTTAATGATAAGGGGTTAGTATAAAAATATGTGATTCATATCTCACCTGCTAAAACTAATACACATGTTGGTTAAAGTTTACATGAAATCCTGCCATTTTCTCAAAGCCTCAATTATTGCAGAGTAATTTCAGAGGCTGCTACACTGGTTAATTGCTATCAGATGTGCTATGTTGCTAACTCTTGCCAGTTCAGTATAGGTGAAAATCTGGTACGTTGAACATCCTCTAGATGAAAAAATTCTGGCACACAGTGAGGTATGTGCGCAATTCACCAGCTTGAGTATCTAGAGCAGAGTGCAATACGAGAAATTCAAAATGAAATGTTCAGTACCTCATAATCCAGTATATGGCCTCTATGAAGCTCAACTGTTAGACTGAGGCTCTGACTCAGGAGGGAGACAGCAGAAGGAACAGCAGCAGATATCCTAAGAAAGCTAAATAGTAAAAGGCCCTCAGTTTAAAGACCATTTCGCTATCTATAAAAAAAAAAAAAAAGCGGTCCAAGCAAAGAGCTCCTTCCTGTCTATTATTTCAGTTATTTTACTGAGGCACGTTTCTGTCTAAAGTATAAGTAGCAGGAAGTGAACGTTCAAGGGCATTGCCTGTGTTAGGGATTGTGTTTCTTTTCTAAACAGTAAACTAAGTTAATAAACAGACATGACTTGAAAAGAAGAGATTGTTTCAAATGCAAGCCATGTAACACAGATGATCAGCCTGTCCTCTTAATCTTGCTATACTTCATATATCTGAATCTATTATTTGTATCGTGTTTATTCATTAATAAGATAAAATCAAAACCTGTTTCCCCAAGAGCTCAGGGAGGTCACTGTTGTGAATTAATCACTAAGTAAAAGAGCTGTACTCCTAGGAAATTGTGATCAATTCTGATCTGCATATTAATTAATGGCTCCTTCAGGAAAGTGTTAAAAAGCAATTTTCAGTCAGACAAAATGAATTAATGCAATGGAAGTGTTGCTATGATAGATACATATCTGTCCAGCTTGGAAAGGCTATGCAAAGGAAGACTGGTCTGAATAAATGCACATGCATTTCCACCATCATATCAAAGAAGGCTGTTCCAAAGAAGGGAGGACTTGGAATATGGATGGATGAGTCCTTCAGAACAGTACTTTGAAAGAATGAATATACAGCAGAAAACTCACACAATTAAAATCTGCTAGATAACACTTTAGCCAAGCAAGCTCCTATGCTTTTATCTGCACAAAAGGACTGTATTTTGAGTTGGACAGTTTAATTCTTTAGAGTAATGTTATTTTACATTAAATAAACAGACCCACAAACCCTCAACTTTTCTATCCTGAACTGTATCAAACAAAATGAAATTCAGAATTAAATTGTCGGTACTTCTCAGTCTACTGAATGTACCGGGTCAATGATTTGACTGCTCCATCAGCTTTCCATATTGATAGCCTGGGATTCTCAGTGTGCCTGGGGATTGGAAGAATTACATTGTTTCAGATCAAGAACTGTGTGTGTGTGCATGTGTGCCTGTCTAGTAAGATGGAACCCCCTTGTAAAGCACACCTTGGAGAGTACTGTGCATGCTCTACTTCATGCTGTGTAAGTTTCAGTTGAAGCAGAGTGATTGCAGGGCTTGTAAGAATTTATAATATCTTTAAGGATGTTTTTTTCCACTTACACACCAGCAGGCAGAAAGTTAGTGCGCACTTTAGAGCACCATGTGCTTCCTTCACAGTTGTCTGATTGGAGAGTGGGATTTTGGGTGCTGTGTCAGCCTGTTTTGTGGATCAGGTTGAGGGGTAGTTCCAGGAAAATCTATGGCCCTATAAAAATGTCGAACAAAAATCTCCACTTAGGTCCATATGCTGTACATCTCTATCATTAGTCAGTATCAAATTCCAGGCATAAGATGTAAGGATATGCATAGTCTTCTTGTTTCCAGCGATTAATATTTTCAGGACTTGATGAACTAAGGGGGGGTAAATTGCTGTGCTCAGTAGACTTCGATTGGTCTGCTGATCATAGAATCATAGAATAGTTAGGGTTGGAAAGGACCTCAAGATCATCTAGTTCCAACCCCCCTGCTATGGGCAG
>JASSUY010047942.1:0-22093 GCA_032466535.1 Forpus xanthops
GGAAGAAATTCTTTACTGTAAGGGTGGTGAGGCACTGGAATGTGTTGCCCAGGGAAGTTGTGAAGGCTCCATCACTGGCGGTTTTGAATGTCGGGTTGGACATAATCTTGGGTGTCATGGTTTAGTGGGAGGTGTCCCTGCCCAGAGCAGGGGGGGTTGGAACTAGATGATCTTAAGGTCCTTTTTAACTCTGACTGTTTTATGATTTTATGATTATATTATCTTAATTCATACAAGACTATGTAGAAAATATTAAATATATTAATATGTGTAATGAAAATAGGCTTTGCCAATTATCTAAGGGGAAGAGATAGACAGATTGCACATTGTTCATGGTTTTTAGTAATGCAATCCATTGACTCAATCTGACTTTAAGAAATGAGCATGTATCTGTGATATGAAATTTTTCCAGAAATACCCCTTTATTGCTACATTTTTCTGAAATACAAAGAAACACTTTTTCTAATGACAGTATTTTAGGCCTGAATCCAAGAGAGCACTTAAGTAGGGGTACAATTTAAGCATGTGAAGAATGGTATTGATTACACTAGAGGCACTTATATAATTAAGAGTTACTCAGGTGATTAAATGTTCCCACGGACTTGGACCCCATTGGCCTGGCACAGAATTCACCTTTATGCAGAAATGCAGAGTCAGCAGAAAAAAAAAAAAAATCATCTCATAAACCTTTGAAAATGGGAACTCCAGTGTGGACTTACACTAGAACTTTTCAATTTTGAAAAGCAGAATACCAGCCCATCTGTAAAACAAATCACATGGCCAAAGAATTGTGTGACTGAGTAGCACCTCTTATTTTTCTTTCAAAACAATCGTTTCTTCTACAGTCATTTTTAAAACTGGAGCAGTCCACTGCCAGTGTAACCCAGGGAATGAACAGTCTCCTTAACTAAACTTCCAGAAGACACTGAATGAGTGTGGGAAATTTATTTGCTATATTCCGAAGTGGGAGATTTTGTGGATCATGTGCTGCAATGAGACTGTCAGTGTGTGAGTGGGTAGGTTGCAGACCAGAAGCCTGTTCACAGGTAGGTGTCCCTGGGTGCACCCACCTATTTCAAGAAGGGTGTAGGTGAGGCTTCCCTTAGGTTCAGTTAGGCAGCAACACAGTACTTCAGACTCCTACTGAACAGACAGTATGCTGCTCAGAAACAGGGCCAGAAATCCCTATGTGGCTGAACAGAGTGGGAGGGAGGACATGGCATAACACTGTACACAAGGGTAAGAGAGAGGACTACTGGCAGGGTGGCCTGGTTACGCAAACCTCACTTGCACTGTGTGTAACTCATCCCATCCTAGTGTCACCATCATCAGTTCCCTGTTTCTCCTCATCTAATAGCACTCAGCATGCTGCTGTGAGAGCGGTGGTGCACTGGAACAGGCTGCCCAGAGTTGTGGTTCCTCCATCCCTTCAAGGTTAGGCTAGATGGGGCTTTGAGCAACCTGGTCTATGGGGAGGTGTCCCTGTCCATACAGGGGAGTTGGAATCAGATGTTCTTTCAGGTCCCTTCAAACTCAAACCATTCTATGATTCTATGAAAATCAGAGATAGAGCTGTAACAGACGTTACAGCATTTTACTCTTAATTGACATTAGTAAAAGCAGAAAAGAGACCATCTAAGTTCTAGGTCTCTAAAGCTCTGTGTCAAAAGTGTATGCTAAAACCAGATCAAAGTGTTTATGTAAACATTATTAGTGGTATTAATTTAGAATGCCATGGCATTTTATCACATGCCTGTTTATAAGACTTGTAAGTAAATGATTTCAGTGTATGTGTGTGGAAGTTATCCAACAAGTTTCTCTCTGAGATTAAGAGAAAATCTGAAGTGTTGGGGTTTTATCCAAGCTGATTCCACCTCAAATGTGTCCACTTTTTTTTTAATTTTCAGAAATACTCACTGAATGTCTTACAAAGTCAAGCAATTGCAGAAGCAGTGTGATGAAACAGACTTATTTAAAGTTATGTTTCACAATGAAGCAATTAAATTTTTCTGATATTTCCAATTCCTGTTATCACAACTAATTTACACAGCCACATAATTAATTATAAGAGAAAATTAATCAGTACTTTAAACTGGTGCTTGAAACATCTATGGCTTTGGAATGTAGACAAATCCACTACAGCAGCACTAGGCTGCAGTTACTGTCATCTTGTCAATATGTATTTCCTCTGTGAGTTTACAACTGGTCAGTCACTGAAGGACTAAATTATCTACATTTACTGTTGTGAGTTTAGTCATAGCATACCTCGATTTTTAGATCTTTACAGTGAATATTTTTGTGATGGAACAATTACCTGAATACTTTTAATGAAGTTCTAGTCAAACTAACGGTTCTCATTCCAGGATTGACTACAGTCCATTGATTTTTTTCCTTTTTTCTCAGGTTTGCACCATGACTTTTTAAATCTTTACTGTAGTGGGGTTTGTTTGTTCCTTTTTTTTTTTTTTTTTTTAAATATATATAGCTGTCAAAACTGATGAAATATTTCTTAAATTCTTCCAGGCAGTTTTATGTCAACTTAAACCCAAAAATAAATAAATCCTATGAAAGAAAGTAGGCTTCAGCTAAAAAGAAATAAGCTTGTTGATGAGAGATTTCCAAGTTGTGTCCATATTTAACGTTTCTTTCTCTTAATCTTATTGCTTTTTCATTGTTAGTTAATCGTGTTGCCAGTTCCAATTTGTTCAGATGTTTAAATCTGTTGGCCTAAATGCTGGTAAACTTATAGCCCATATAAATATGTCTGGCCTAGTAGCTTAAAACCCACATAAGGATGACAAAGTAGGAAAACAGAAACAGGTACCCAAATAAGAAAACTGAATTCTCATATCTTGAGCAGATTTGAAAAGGCAATTCAGGTTTCACCTACATCATTCATAGGTCTGACTGTGCTAGTTCTTGCTTTCAAAACTGAGAGCAGAAAATGAGAAATGCAGTACAATGCCTTCAGAGAGAAAAGAGGAATCTAAAAGCCAGTAGGCTGCACTGCAGCTCATTAACCACTGATGAAAATGATGCAGCTGAATCTCTCTGCAAGACACACAAAGAAGAAATAGAAATGGTTTGCATTAGTTGTTCCTGAAGATGAATGGGAAATAGTTCAGATATTGTTTTCCAAGTCAGAGTTGTTCAGACAGGCAGTAACATGCAGCCATTTACAGCTGGACTGGCTCACAGCTGGATTGTGGCTTACAGCCGCATGCAAGAGCTGATATAAACAGTGCCCAGCAAAAATCAACATTTATCAATAGATAAAACACCAGATATATAACGTGCCACAATTATATCTTATTTGAAGAAAAAAGATAGGAAATATGTTATATTGTATGTGAACTGGGGCTATACTCTATTAAACAAGGAATGCATTGAGTACAAGGGCATATTTTTCAGTGTTTACAGCATGTGCTCCTGTGGCTGTAGCATAGCTGAACCAAATTTATAAAATGTTTTCACAGCAAGTAAGAGTTTTAAAATGCAAATATTGTGGAAGCAAACACTGAAGATAGCCTTATCCAGTTCATTGACCCATATGCAATTTTACTTCATTCCAGGACTTACACAGCTTTATTTTACAGTACTTTCCCTGCTATATCTACATCCTTGCTTAATGCTGGTTAACTGTAGTACAATTATCTTTCTTCGTTTTACTTTTTATGTTGTAGATGAGTAACATATTTGGGTTTTCTAAAAATTTGTAAGGAATTTTATGGCTTTTATTTTCTGCATGTTGCTTTGCAATAGAGTCTTACTGCTTCAACTGAAATATTTACTTTGAATGTGTTTTGCATTGCCAATTCTTGATATAGCTACAGCTCTTGCCAGATCTGTCACTATGTTTACTCCCTTTCCATTTGTAAATTTGCTTTTAGCATTCCTTGTAACTATGTATTATTATGTTAAAAATCAGAGTATAGACAGAAGGAGATGCAGGCTATAGCAAATGAAAGAACTTCAAGTTTTAAATGCCTAAAACCCTGAAAGTTTATACTTTTATATAGCTATAATACTGTACAGTTTGAAATAATTATTTCTATAGGATTATTTGCAGTATCCACAGAGCAACTTGCCCCCTGTACTTTTGTTCCAATAGCACACCAATAGCTGACATAAGCTACTTACCCTGTAATGTTGTATTATTATTCATACTCTTCAGAACAGCTATAAAATTAAGACTATTGGTGTTCAGTAACATGTTTTGTAAGGGCAGAAATCTTAATCTTAGCCTGATTCCTGGAACATTCCCAAATAAACTACTTATGTTACCACATATTCTAACTGTGGCTAGCGTACCTTTTTCTAGGTATACTCCTAGGTCATTTTAATCTATATATTATGTCTAAATATTAAGCAATTTGAAATGACAAGAACAAATTTCAACAAAGACAAAAGCAGTGAAGTTTACCTGAAGGTTTTATATAACTGAAAAATTGAGGCATAAACAGTCAAGAACAAGAAATACAGCAGATTTTTGATGTATTTGTTTTTATTTTCTATGCAAGAAGACTTAAAAATACCCTGTCAGGCAATGCCAGTGCCAGCTGGCTCCTGAGTGCCAGCTAGATAGTTCTGCAGGAAAACAAAACCTCCAGCCTGGATTTGAAGTGGATAGCTGTGGGTAAGCTGGCTGGCTTTGAGGTCCTTCAGGCTGCTTTCCAAAGGCTTGATCCCGCTGAAGTCAATAGGATTTTCTGTTGATTTGAATTGTTTTTGGCTCAGATCTTAACTTCCCAAAGCCAAGACCTCCATAGTGAGGATTTTACATGCTAGTCTAATACATAGCCAAAGCTGAGAGAGATGACACGGTACTTCACTGAGAGGTATCTGTTCAACTTTGGATAATAAGGACTGCTTTAATTTTGAATTGCTCTACATTATAATCACAACAGCTATAACTGTGCATAAAATCATCTGGCAGACAATCAGATGTTAGAAGATGACTTATCCAGCCACATCTGCTAGACATTTAATGTTTTCCACATATTTTCATATTTATGACACTTGCTGTGACTACATACAGAAGATATAGGAAAGTCAGTAATTAAATTAATAATGACATCAAAGTAAAAGGATTTGTAATAGAAAGAACTGGTCTATTGCTCATTCTTAAAAGATGTTGGGAAGGTTAATATTTTCTATTGCATATAGTTTTGCTTCTATTTTAACAAGATACACTCAAGCATATGCACACAATTACAAATTCACTGGCTTTTTTTTAAATTGTCATGAAAAAAATGACACTTCAACGCTCTGTGATTACTTTTGCAAGGTAATTGCCTTAAAAATCAAAATAGCTACAATGGATGGTTTTGTATCACAATATATCTTATCTGATATTTTGTGTTTAAGTCATATATTCAGTTACAACAATTCCATTAGTTTAGTTCCTTCATCTACTCATATCAACATGTTAAGACTACAGCAACTCATCTTAATTCCTCCTGACAGCTCAGTAGAAAATAAGTATCTAGAATAATCATAGCTTTTTGTGGTTTAGGGCATTGTTCTGTATTCCCTGATTAGATTCTAGTCAGTTTAAGTCTCCATTGTATAATGACTGTAAAAACAATTAAATACTTTGACAGGAATTCTCTTTCCCTTGTTTCATTTTATTTCTACACTGAATGTGCTTAATCAAGGGTTAAAAATATTTCATTAGGAGTTTTGCATAAGAAAATCAAAAAACTCAACTAAAAAGGCGGGTACAACATGTGCAAGCAAGAATATAAACTCAACAGTTAAACTACTTTAATGCATGCTCAGATAAAAATGAAGGAAAACAATTTAAATAAAAACTCATGACTCTTCTCCTTCACTGGGTGCTAGGAACATGTATCTTCATTTAATTGTCTATATGAGCAGAAAGAATAGATGACTGCATTATGGATATAGAGGCTGTCATATTTGCCTCAAGGAAAATATATACAATCATAAATGCACTGATGCAGTATTTATGAAATTTGTTGATCTAGCAGTAAATCAGGAGTTACAATACACTATATGCTTCTAATATGTTGCATTTGAAATTTGTGTGGATAATTGTATAAACCAAATGACTAATGACTTGTGCAATTATTTAACATGTCAGGTACTAAACTTTCAAACTTTTAATGTTTAAGGTTGTGGATTTTTATCTAATTAGCAGTCAAAGCAATCATTACTGTCAATCCATGAAAGACCTAAGTATTCTAAAACACCTTCTACTATTTAAATTCAGTGGATACTTATATTCTTTTTTATAAACAATTTTTTTAAATCACTTTTGATTTTTTAAAATTCTCATCTCATCTGCATTTTAATTTCATATTAACCAAATATTTGACATTCTACCAGCTTTCTAGCACACATTTTATCTTGACACTGGTATTATAACTGGCAACTATAAAAACAGGTGCATAAACTTTTCACCAGTTTGAAAGAGAAAACCTGCATTTGATTAACATATCTGATCTGAATTTGACAGTTGGCTGGGGGCTTTCACATAATGTCCAATGTCTTTGTACATCTGAATAGGCTGTGCAACAGAACAGAGATCAGCCATGAACAAATCCCAAGGGCAAGTGTGTGGAACATCACTAATTTCAAAGGGCTGCTTTGGGGCAGCAGGCTGTCAAAGGTCATCCTAGTGTGAACAGGAGCTAATCTGCTGCTATCAGGAAGAGAGGTGGTTGCAACCCTGCCAGAACTGTGGTAAGTAGGTACTGTGGCATAAATTATTTTGAGAAATTACAAAATATGCAAATTATATTTATTAGTCATGCTAAGCAATTTACAGTGGTACAGTGTCCCTCTATCCCTGCCAACATCAATTTGTGCCTAGGTCATGGAATGGGAATGTGTTTATGCTGCTGTAGGATGCACTTCCCCTACACAAACAGCACTGTGACTCATCAAGAGGCACAATGGTCATTAACATATGAACATCTAATTAGAAGAGACAGCTCCAGACACAATGGGCTGAAAAAAGTGTCTGTGCTCACTTATGCTGGAACAAATTGCATGGAACTGATGTCTAGGTACAACTGAATGAGAAATGGTAGTCTCACTATTTGCAGGTCATCTCTCTGCAGATAGTCCTGATCTGTTTGTTGCTGCATAAAGAACATATGCCTAAGGTACAAATCAGTTCTGTCTTACTGATTACAACAAAGAGCAAGTAGAAAGCATACTATGCCACCACAAACCTCTGTTAAGGTGGAACAGGAAAGGCATGCAACTCATATTCATCTTACCTCTACATACTAGAACGAATGTGAGGCAGGAGCTTCTTTTCTCTATGTGCGTGAAATAATTTCTATTATACAAATAACAAATACACTGAGAAAGAATCCATCATTGAAAAGCTACTTACTTAATGCAGGGTATTCCCATGCTAGCAAAATCATATTCACTTTAATGATGTGTACATATTTTCAGGAAATGTATGTTATGCTTGAGTGAGAATTAAAAACTAACATTAACATCTTAAAAAGTTGTTAACAGTCTAATTCAATATTATAGAATCACAGAATAGTTAGGATTGGAAAGGACCTCAAGATCATCTAGTTCCAACCTCCCTGCCAGGAGCAGGGACACCTCCATCTAAACCGCGTCACCCAAGGCTCTGTTCAGTCCAGCCTTGAACACCACCAGCAATGGAGCATTCACAACTTCCCTGGGCAACACATTCCAGTGCCTCACTAACCTCACAGTAAAGGATTTCTTCCTCAGATCCAATGTAAACTTCCCTTGTTTAAGTTTGAACCCATTACCCCTTGTCCTCTCAGTCCTCTCATGAAGAGACCCTCCTCAGCATCCCTATAGGCTCCCTTCAGATACTGGAAGGCTGCTATGAGGTCTCCACGCAGCCTTCTCTTCTCCAGGCTGAACAGACACAACTTCCTCTTCCTATCTTCATATGGGAGGTTCTCCAGTCCCCTGATCATCCTCGTGGCCCTCCTCTGCACTTATTCCAACACTTCCATGTCCTTTTTATGTTGAGGACACCAGAACTGCACACAATACCCCAAGTGAGGTCTCAGAAGAGCAGAGAGGCAGGATCACCTCCCATGACCTGCTGGTCACGCTCCTTTTGATGCAGCCCAGGATACAGTTGGCGTTCTGGGCTGCAAGTGCACACTGCCGGCTCATGTTCATTTTTTCATTTGTCAACACCCCCAAGTGCTTTTCTGAAGGGCTGCTCTGATATCTTCCTTGCTCAACCTGTAGCTGTGACATACAGACTTATAATGACTATTTTGCATTATGCGATCTCTTATTCTTTACAACAGATATATGATAAAACTTCTAATCTGGAAGTAACTATGGTAACTGTAAGTAAACCTAACTTTTAAAATATACATTTTGTTCCTCAACTGCCTGCTACCAGTATTTTTGTCAAGAGAATATATTTTTTTCTAGCTGTCAAAGTGATCAAAAGTAGAGATGCCAAAATTGAAAGTTGATAATCTGCCTATAATTTATCTTGAAAATAATAATTAATTTTTTCAGTTCAGCTATAACTGCAGATATCTTAATCTGTATACTCTTTTGAAAACATTTAAATTTGTTTTTATCAGAAATTAATTCAATAAGGATTAATCTTCATTCCTTACTTCTTTGTCCTGAACTCAGAATCACTCAAACCGTTTGCTGCCACAGATACCATGATATGTAGTAATTGCTATTATGCACAATTTTTCTTTTTCTTTCAACAAAGCTTGAGTGCTCCTTGGCAAGGTCTCAGCATGCACAATATTACTCAGCACAAAGGGAACTCAATTATCTATTTCATTAAAGCTTTTATAATAATTTCTACCACTGCAAAGCACGTGTGGTGTCCTGAATTCTTTTACGCATCTTTACAGGGACTGTATGTAGACAGAGGAAATTGTAGCACAGAAAAATACATTTAGCACATACAGTAGAAAATTTGTGTGTTTAAATGGTAAGAATTACTGATGTAAATATAATGAGAAAAAAAAAGAATGGAAGAATATTATAATACTTGATGATAATAAACAATTTACTACATAGCTATTGATAGTCACAGAATCACAGAATCATAGAATGGTTTGGGTTGGAAGGGATCTTAAAGTTCATCTACTTCCAAGTCCCCTGCCATGGGCAGGGACACCTTCCAGTAGACCAGGTTACTTTCAGCCTTGTCCAACCTGGCCTTGAACTTTTCCAGAGATGAGACTTCTACCTCATTACTGGGAAACCTGTTCTAGCATTTCACCACCCTCTTAGTGCAGAATTTATTCCTTATATCTAATCTAAACTTACCCTCTTTCAGTTTAAAGTTATTACTTCTTGTCCTACCCCTGCATGCCCTTATAAAATGTTCCTCCCTAGCTTTCTTGCAGGTGCCCTTCAGGTACTAGATGACTGCTATAAGGCCAACAACAACAAAAGCAACTATGACACTACTATAAAAGGAATAAGAGAGAGAGGGAATAAACCCCAAGAAATACAACTGATATACAATACAATTGCTCACTGCCCACAGTCCAATGACCATCCCACCCCTAAGCAGCAATTGATGGCTTCCAGACAACAAACACCCCTCTCCTCCCCCCCCCCCCCGTTTATATACTGACAGCTTATAGTATGGAACACCCCTTTGGCTGGCTTGGGTAAAGTGTCCTGTGTCTGCTCCCTCATGGCTTCTCATGCCCCTCCTCCCTTGCAGAGCATGAGATACCGACAAGTCCTTGATTTAGAGTAAGCACTAAGCAACAACTAAAGCATTGGTTCATTATCAACATTGTTCTCAAACTAAGGCCAAAACACAGCATAATACCAGCTAATAATTAAAAAAAAAAAGAAAACAAACCAAAAAAAACCAAACTTTATCCCAACCACTGACTCATGTCTAATTCTTTATCCATCAGTATCCTCAAATCCTTCTCTGCAGGTCTGCTCTCAATCCATTTATCGCCGAGACAGAGATATAGATCTAATACTGTAGCCTACAACTCTAAAAGAAATCTACATATTCGAAAAATATTTTCACTGGTAGATGTTTAACCTTGAACAAGCTATTTTTCAGTGCTTACTAGCATGTTTCTTTGTTCTATTCTTTTAGTGAAAACAATATAATCATCTTTAAAATCAAGAACATCCTAACCTTGCCCTTCTGGAGCGTAAGAATCAAAATTATTTCTTTTTTACCCTCTGGATAGGTCTAAAAATGAATGCTTATACTGTAAATAGAAACCAGGCAAAACCTATCTTAAATCACTTACAGATATCTGTACAATTTTTTTCTAAATGAAAACTTGTTTACCCTGTGTTTGTCTGCTGCAATGATTCCAAGCTTGATAAAACCACAATCCTTACTCTATCATTTCATAACAATTAATGCAAAAATGAAAAATGAAAAATTTAAAGTTGTCTTTCTTTTTCTTGATATGCTGAATATTTGATCACCAAAAGGTTTGTTCGGTCATAGCTTATTGTCATTTACACTGGCAATCAATAAGACATTTTCATCTAGGTATGTCAAGACTTTTTGTTATCAACTGCTCTGATTAACAAGTACCTCCTGAATTATTTCAGGATCCACAATCTACAATATTATATGTTATATGTACAGTGTTATATTCTATAATTCTATGACTCTATGTGGAATGAAGAATACAAAGACTGCATAGCTTCAAAATTTTTTTCCAACTAACAAGCATTTAATTAAGCTTCTACCTTTTCAATAAACAGGACATTAGTCATATTATGCACCAGATTGTAATAATTACAAGAATGTGTAGCAATGATAATAAAGCATAGAATTAAAAAAAAAAAAAAAAGAAAAAAAAGAAAATAAAATTAATTCCATGTAGGTTTTTAACGCAGCTGAGGAAGAAAACAAAAAGCTTTCATCACAAAAGCCTGAGGGGGGTCAATTCCCTTCAAAGATAAAGGCATTACTGATGTGGTGATGCAACTAATAACACCCTCACTTTCTGATTTTCAATTTTTCATTTGTGACAAATATGATGGATGTACAAGTATAGATGTAAAATTTGTCCATATGCATACTCCCTCAGACATGTATATCCAAGTGGAGATCAGTGACAACTACTGCTCCTCAGTTTTTGGTGTTGGGACTGTCACAATTTCGTATCTTTGTCTGCAACACGGATGGTGGGATCAAGTGCACACTCAGCAGGTTTGCTGATAACAACAAGCTGTGTGGTATGGTGGACATGCTGGAGAGAAGGGATGTCATCCAGATAGACCTTGACAAATTTGATAGGTGGACCAAGAAGAATGGAAGGGGACTTTTTACAAGGGCATGTAGTGATAGGACAAGGGGGAATGGCTTTAAATTGAAAGAGGGTAGATTTGTGTTACACATTAGGAAGAAATTCCTTAGTGCAAGGGTACTGAGGCACTGACACATGTTGCAGAGAGAAGCTGTGGCTGCCCCATCCCTAGCAGTGTTGAAGGACAGGTTGGATGGGCCTTGGAGCACCCTGGTCCTGTGGAAGGTGTCGCTGCCCATAGAAGGGTGGTTGCAACTAGGTGATCTTTAAGGTTCCTTCCAGTTCAAACCATTCTATGATCATGATTAATCCTTATTATGATTATATTATTGTGATTAATCCTTACTTTATGGCCACAACTCCCTGGTTTAGCTTTAAGTTTTTTCATGCTACAAACTGCTCTTGGGCTTACTGTGAAACAGTCACAGAAAATAATAATCCAATTTAAAATGTGCATCATCCTGAAAGATCACACAGTGAGAAGTACTCCTCGCCACAATATGGTGAAAATTGGTTTTGAAATTAACCTTTTCTTTTTAAGTAGAATTACTGAACTTCCTGGAGAGGACCTATAATATTAATAAATGGTGTTTTTCCCTTCAAACCTCAGTTTAAGATTCTAAGAAAAGATAAACTATTATCTTGAACATTTACTAAGTGGGATGTAAAAAACACAGCTTGAGTGGCTGATTTTTTATTTTTTTTAACCGTGAGCAGATTATTAATTACATTTTCTGTATTGGAACCTACATAAGTCATTTTCCCAAGTTTATCCTGTGGGAACAGTACAGCATATAAAGCAGCATAGATCTGAGTTAGTGTCTGTGTCTTCAAACATTAAAACTACAGCAAAAAGAACTAAATTACAAGCAGAAAAATTAAGGAAATTGCTATGAAAATTTTAGAAATGGCATCACTGACAAGAAAAGTCATTTAAATGCCCCTGTCCAAGACAATAAAAAAAACTCTTGTACAGTGGTACAGCAGACAAATATGTATCAGCTTAGCTTACAATAATGCTAAATCAATAAAGGTAGGTTTCTCTTAACAAGGTTTCACAGTTTTTCTAAGGCTAATCTGAAAAACATTTCTTCATGAGATAAAAAGCAAGTACATATTTTGAAGCTATTACAGCTTACCAGAGAATTATTAATCACAGTCATATTTCAGGTTCAGAAAATAATATTGTTACCCTAGAGAAATGAGTAGCTGATGCCAATTAATATTTAGAAATTGATGTTTTTACTTTGAATGGCCTTGTTATTTGGTGCGCTGATGCAATTAGAAGCTTTAGCAAGTGAAATAGTATATAAGGAAAGCCAAGGGAGTTGTAAACATTGAGAAAGCCTGGAGGGCAAGCCCAGAGATCACCCTCAAACAACTCTGTGGAAAAGGCTGAGGCTGTCATAATAACCAAGGCTGATTTTCCTAGTATATATCCAACAATGAATGAGAGAAAAGACGCTTGGAAACTATGAACTATTTCATTTTCCTCTCAGGTCTACTCTTCATACTATACTGTAAATATGATCAGAAGCTTAGAGGAGCAGCAGCTAGCTTTGTTTCAAAGTTAGTTTCCCTGTGTATCTTCCAGCTGCTATTTCGACTTCATATCCAGTTTAGGAAAGCACTAGGGCAATAGGTATTTTAATAGCTCAGTGAACACTTACTCTGTTTGCAGGGTGCATTTACAAAGTGAACTCAGTTGAGATTCATTGGATCTCAATGAAAAAAACACAGTAGGTAACCTTGTTTATAGCTAAAAACAGCTATAAAAGAATTGTCAACCCAAACAGTCCATTACCTCATCCTTACACTTGTTTTCTTCATAAAAAATGAGAAAAATAATTTTTATTTTTTTAGTTCTATGTTGTTAGGGTATGAGAAGGATAGAGAAATGTCCTCTCTTTTCTGATGTAATATCAGTTGATTTGTATTTGTGCTAATCTGTCTTTCAGTTTTTTCTGCAAGTAGGGATGAGGTATAAAATAAAGAGCTTTCATTACAGCGATGCTCATTTCACTTTGTCACAGTCCGTTTTGACCTACTCGCTCTGTTACATAGAGTATTAGTAAGACACTCATCCCTTACAACACTTAAAAATAAAGGTAGCATCTTACAGAAGGAGTGCTTAATTATGGGCTGCATGAAAATATATTTGATTAATAAGACTGTTCTGAAGTGCTTGGAGTAAAAGATATAAGTAGGTGGAGAAGCTTGATATTTTTTGGTGGATAGAAAGATTTAGGAAAACTCGAATAGAGAGAAAGAATAAATTCTTGAGAAAGCTTAATAAAAAGACAAGAACTGCAAAAGTTTTGGAATTTAGCATTTTAGTACAAAATATATGTAACAATGTAGGTAAAAATATGTGTGTGTTTTATGACATTTATATACTCAATAAGGACTGGTGAATTTCTAATATTCTTGTTGTGCTATTAATTGGCAGCTCAAAACTTTATTTTTAAAATGTGTTTCAACTATGGATTCTGAGAAGATGGGAAGGATAGTTATTTGCCTTCATTACCATGACCTGTTCATGCTCTGAATATGTGAGTAAGTGTCCAAGTGTGGTACTGCTTATACAGCGTAATTTGGATTTTCATTCATATAATATTACTGCAATTTGCTTTGCTTCAAAAGATGTCTTTTGTTTTGCTTTGAAGATATGAAAGATAATGAAAATTATGGATATAATTTCACTGTTTAATTACAAAAAAACCCACATCTTTAAGCAACTACAAAAAAAGAAAGGAAGAGTGGACATACATAAATTCATAAGAATAGTACTGACTTCTACAAGTTCTGCTCATAAATAATAGGTATAGCTGAACACTGGTGTGAACTCCATAGCAGTCAGAAATAGTTTTGCATATATTAGTTGCTTTGAATATGATTTAATGCAAAAATATTTCGTAAGCAACTTCAGAAATTAAATGTTGGGGATTGATATTAGGCATGCAACCTTCTTAATGGAACAAATGATATTTTTAAAAGACAGAATTAGTTTAAGTACCAATTCTTCAGTGGTATTCGACAAGAGTGCCCTATTTGTCTCATGGTATTATTAATACTTTGGTTGACAAGGGCTGGGGAGGGAGGTGGGGAGAGGAAGAAGAAACAATCAAGTGCAAGAACAGGATTCTTAATAGCGACAATGTATAAAACCTATGCAGACACTTTGACAATGAAGTCTTCCATTATAATGCATTTATATTTACTTTCATGTGGGGATTTAATCTATTGATAGATAGCAGTGCATTTGGTATTGTTTTAAAAATA
Organism: Forpus xanthops; assembly: GCA_032466535.1. Classification (NCBI taxonomy): domain Eukaryota; kingdom Metazoa; phylum Chordata; class Aves; order Psittaciformes; family Psittacidae; genus Forpus; species Forpus xanthops. The sequence goes on from JASSUY010047942.1 coordinate 14,547, forward strand.
AAGTTCTATACTAATTTAGAAAAAAAACCCCGAAGGGATAAGATGAAGCCAAGATCAAACGCTATTTAGAGGCAAGAAAAAAAATCCAATATAGTTTAAGCCACACTATTGTCTCTTGTTTTTATCTCATTTCCTACAAGCTGAGTGGTGAGTGTGCCTTTCCTGCTGCTCTGCCTATCTATGGGTGTCTTGAGATCAGGACATGTGAATCACTACTGAGTCTGAGCACTTCAACATGAAACTGCTGTCATTTCCTGAGCTCCTTTCCTCTCCAGAACATTCCTGAATGTATTCTAGTCCTCTTCCAGAAGTAAACTATATAAAGCACTGAAGAGTCTGCCACCTTTCAGCATTTATTGAGAAACAGAGGCACAAACCCCAATAACTATTAAGTGTCCTAATCTTTTATTAGCAGTCAGATTCCCACTAATTTAATTTTATTTCTTTTCTTTGAACTCTTCTTCCCAGTGACAACTGAGGCAAAACTGGTAAGGTTTGGCTCTTTGAGCCCTACATAGTCCTCTGTAACTATACCAGAGTAGATACAACCAATTTGTGGTGTATAGGAAAGTCCCAGAGATGCAGCTGGAGCAGGGGAGGCAGCAGTCACTATCTGAGGCTAAATCAGCAACATCCAGCTCAGGCCATGATGAGGATGAGCCCCTGCATTGCTGGAACAGCGCACAGCTGGGGCATCCCACTGCTGGGGTCAGACATCGTATTTACTGATCTACAACTTGTGTCCTGGCACTGACTGACACATGTAATTTAATTTGATTTACCTATATAGAGTCCTAAATATTTCAAGATGACCAGCTTTTAAAAAAATTGCTAAGAGATGCCTACATACAATCTTAGGAACTTTGTTGTAGACTTTTGTTATGGTAGAATATCAAACTACTGAAGCAAGATGTTCTTGTACACCCTTTCTCTGAATGAATCACTGCATTTTTAAAGTACAAAGAAATTATTTTTCAATAGTTATTGATGAGAAATTCTCTTACCTCCTAAATGGATCACTGCACTTAAATGTGATAGATTTATGATGAGAACTTGTGTTTTGTTGTTTGGGCTTTTTTATAGATCATGGAATTGGGAAGCACGAAAGCTAGAAAACTAAAAATATCTAGGTGAGAAATAGACGTGACCCAGAATACACTGCTGAACAAAGCTCACAGCAAACCAAAGTTTGTAAAAAATAATCTAAACACCCTTAGGTGGATAGATTTTGAATTTAAAGAGTGCTTTAAGGGGCAGCTATAATAATAATCAATGCCTTGCACTTACACGTGATCTATTATCTGAAGATCTTGAGTACTGCACATTATTATCTCATTAAACCTCACAACACCCCTGTGAGGGAGGAAAGTGCTTTAATATAGATATTTTACAGATGAGTAAACTGAGGTATTCAATTAGGAAAAAACATGGCAGCTCAGTAGCAATATTAGCCCATATTGCCACAACAGTTAAAAAGCAATTGTTACGATTTTGCCTATTAAGAAGAGCAGAAACAAATAAAGAAGCAATTAAAGTTATTCTTCTGAAAAGAGGACAGGCCTTCATTTAAAATACCAATTTGACTTTAATAGCTTGAAATTAGCACTTTGGAACAACCGTTTTAAGAAAGGAAAGGCAGAGAAAAGACTTTTCATAGAAGTTAGGGATTTTTTTTTTAGAGATTTAAAACAAATATTGCACAAGATTCAGAAGAGCTTTTCAGAATAAATATTTCTATTTTTTATAATCAGTACACTTCAGATATTGAAACTTTCTACTACACAAAATTTTTTCATAAGAATCGTCTATCATCAACATTTAAATACTACATATAATTAGAGGAATAATCTATCGCAACTGACATTACAAGGAGAGAATAATTTCCAGAATCGCTTTGAAATCCATTAAAAATTATGCTATTCTATTATTTGCCAAGTTAATAGATGCTATTGTAAAAAGCAGAAGAAAAATCGGAAACAGAAAACCACAGATGTGAAATATTAACTCTTCTTCACATGCATCAGCAGAACTGTGTTCTTTCTGTTTTAAATGAGTTTTGATAACTTACTGGAGACCATTACCCTTCAAGCAGGTAATTTAAAGATTTTCTATATCAGACAACACTTCTTATAAATCAAAATATTAAGCTTAGGGTTTGTTTTTATTTTTTTTAACGTTTTTAATTTGATAAAATCATATATAATTTTGCTAGACCTTCCAATTATCTTCTTTTAAACGTATAATAGCTTCCTTAAAAATTGTATACTTAAAACTTTAAGATTATCGGCTTTTTTCCCCTCAATAAAAATGTCAATTAGCTTCTCAAATAAATGTTTATAAAATGTAATGACAGCTCTCAGATGATATGCCTAATAGGGAAAATCACTAAGTACCTTTCAGAATATTAATTTTTGCTTTTTCTCCAACAATTGGCGGAGCAGAAGAATGGAAATAATTTCCCCTGCTAATAGTATAATTTTCCATTTGGTAAACATTCAATGTCCACCTAGCAACACTGAAAAATTTCTTCTGTTTAGCACTCATACAGAACTACAAAAGTGCAGTGAACTGTCTGTTTGCTTACAAAATTTGCATGGATAGTAATAAGTAAGGTATGTTATAAGTAAAGTTAAAGGCCAAACAGGATTTCAATACTTGGTTTGCCTTTCTGCAGACAAAACGGCATTACAGTTCACTTGGTCTTTCTAGGAAGACTGATTTACAGTTACAGAGCTAGAGAATTAACAGGTTCCTTTGAGGACTTTCTTGAGACCATTGCTGACTGTTTCTACATCATGGAAGTTTTCTTATGAACAATGGCACAACTTTCCATTATTTCTTCCTCATAAACTGTACTCTTACATCTTTCACTATAAACTGTTCTCTCCATTTTAGACATTCAGCACTATCCACTCCAATTTGTCATCATACTTTTTAAAATAAGCAGTGTGCTATCCTGTCAGTGCCTCATGGATGAAGGAAACTGAATGTCCATGCTAAACAGATATTAACTTATCTATCTTGTCTAGGCTAATGGATACATTTCTAGTAGACTGGAGAGCTTCATTACAATACAGCTATGTAAAGTAGACACGAGACAAGTAACTTCCTTCAACCATGCTAAATCCATCTTCATCATTGGCTACTGGCATTATATGTTTTAATATGACATAGTTTTAGCCTGTCCTCTTTAATTTTAGAGAATAAATAAGGGGAAAGAAGTTACTGTTGTAAAATTTATGTTTTGAAGCAGACAGACACACATTTTTAATTATAACATGAGTTACAACTCTTTTCAAAAAGTGAAACAAAATAGAGCATTGGAGTACACATAAAAGGATATCCTTTCTAAAATGTATTTGTCTTGATGTAAGACTTGGGCTTCTAACTTACTAAGTTAGGCGATTTTGACAACTGCCTTTTTAAACATCTGTGGAATAATCTGTTTATAAATTATACATGGTAAAGAGATGTCTGCTTATGAGAGGATAGACCGCACTATTAGAATTGCTGCTACTCCCAGAGAGGTTAGGCCGTAATTCCACAAATTACACTCTTCCTTCCTAAAAGAAAGAATTCACATGGGAAGATAGGAAATAAGAAATCCTATTAATTCTGAAGAACTTTGAAGCACTGACAAGAGCAAGTGAGTATTTTGGGTTTAGAATATTGGGATTCTTTTTTTCAGTACTGCTTCGAATATGTGCTGCTGTTTCTTCCCAACATACTAAGATTAAATGAATACAAGCAATAAATGGAAATACAGGATAGTGAAATAAATGCAGAGTTAAAATTCAGAGACTTCATAAATATGGTGAAAGCTCTCCTGAAAACATAAAGCAAAATATTTTCAAGTGTCAAATTTCAATATTCTTACTTCAATGAAGTAATTTTATTGTCCTTTCTTCCTTTAAAGCGGGCTTTTATTTTTTTTACTCTTTTCCTGAGGGTCAAAAACTGGTTTGTGCAGGTAAAGAGTAGGAACATTTGGTAGACAGCAGAACTTCAGTTTTATTTCAGGTACCTAATGTCTAAATGTTTTATTTCTTCCAATTTTATTTTTAGAAGGGGACCATACTCCAATGACTATATTATTGTGTACCCCTATACAAAATTCTAGACATACCCTCTTCTGATTCAAACTAGACTACGCAGAGTTTTAATCTGATGGATTATTTTTGATCCTTTGCATTAGGATCTATTTTGAAGCTTCTAAAGACTGGGGGATTCCCCAAAGACAAATGTAACAAAAAAAATCAGAAAGGAGAAAAACTGCTCCTCCTGAGGCCATGAAATAGAGACAAACCAGACATTTTATATCTCTACTGTTTAGCTTCTGGCAAGTACTAACTCCCAAGTATATTAAAATTCATAAAATAAAGCTACAGTGTTGGAAATGTAAATGTACAGCTCTCTACACTTTGGATTATCCTGCCTACCAGTTATCAGAAATACCTTAAATTTTCTGTAATGTTTCCCTCATAGAAATTTTCAGCTGGGTATTTATTCTTACAGCTAAGCTCAGCCCTCCAGCTCTAACAAACCCCTCTACAGTTTATAAGATCACCAGGTGATGAGATCAAGGTCCTTCCATAATTCTCTGTGTTTCGATTCTTATTGTTGTCTTTCCAGGACAATACTGTTAAACTGTGTAAAAAAAAAGCTACATTTCATCTGCAATAAAACAAACAAACAGCAATCTGTATCAAGACAACTTTCTTTTAAATTAATTTTGACAATGTAGGAAAGAATAAAGGAAAAGTCTGTTGTGACAAGGAGGCCAGCCTCAAATGTCAGCACATATCACTTCAGATGTATTTATTTACTACTTCCAATTACCATGTGTATTGAAACTGGTGAATAAGTACTAGGAGTTCAAAGTTGCTTGCAGTTGACTTTGGAAATCCACTTTTTAGTAAAATAATTTTTTTCAGTTAATGATCAGATGAATAGAAAAGGGATAATAGGTAGGTTAATTTCCCATTTTCGCTGTTCGGCATACTCTTTAAATATTTACATTTTTGAGTGTGAGTTATGGCTTCATTCAAATCCCCCTGAAAACATAGCCCTTGCATTGAAACAAAAAGAAGGCAAGCTAAAATCCATTTAATTTAGTAACAACCAACCAACAGAAGCTATTGTACGAAATTTCAGTTCCCTGGCATGATTGAACAGAGGCTTAGAGGCTTAAGGTACTTCCCAGAAAATTATGTAGCAAGACAAAATCTAGCATACAGGTTTGGCACTACAATAAATGAAAATGTTTAAACATAGATAATGTAGTCCCTTACAAATTCTGGAAGAACAACCCTCATTTCTGTAAGAGGTTGATATAGCCCTTTGAGTATTTGCTGATGTTTGGCATAGACATGATAATTTTATCACTTTTAGCCTGAGATATTTGACATTGCTCTAAAATATCTAGATCTTAATATCTACAGTGAGATCATGCCAGCAAACAGAATAAAAGTTCTATTACTAAAAATTACCTTCATAAGCAAAAATCCCAAGGGCGTTATTAATGAGTCTTCACTCATATTCAAAAAATTCTCTACTACATAAACCATTCTGCCAAAATAAAAAAGGCTAATTGCGGAGGTAGTTTATAACCAAGACTAATAAAGACCGCCACATAATGAGTTCATACTAAGAAGTAAAAATAAAAATCTATTGAGCAGAGAAAGCAGTACCGACAAAGCATCATTGCTGAGAGAGATTATGTGGAAAAGAGCATTTGACATTTATAAAAACTTGATAGTTTTGCATCTCAAGCAGACCTTTTGCATGTAATACTATGACATTTATCTGACCATAACTTTTTATTTTGCTAGATCTCTTTTCTGACTGTGTAGGCATGAAACAGAGCTAGATGCAGTATCCACCTAGCAAATACGTTTGGCATGGAATATGAAAAAAAAAAAATCAAAATTTCTAATTTTGATGCAGTGCTAATCAAAAACCTTGTATGAACTGTTGTTTCATCTCCTAAATCTATTCTTCCACAATCCATATGCCATCAGCTTTCTAATTAAAAAGCAAACACCTTTGAATACTGGCACAAATACAAATTTAACTTCTGTAGGTTGCTATGAATGCACTTTCAAAGTATGTTTTATATATTCAACTTTACAAAACCTTTCCAGTATTTGAAATGCAAACTAATTGCAAACTATGTAGAATTCAGTGAAATGTTTGCTGCTGTCACTAATATCGTACACCTATTTTTATTGACTAAAGTAACAGTTTTGTTAAAGTGAATATAAATCTTAGACTTTTTTTTTCTTTTTACCATATTTATTTGAAACTAGAAAGATACTTCACATTCTTTACAACCAAGTAAATACTATTTGAGGACAATGGTCACAGTTTTAAATTTGCATGATAATAGAATCCTGTTGAACAAACAAATTGCAATAACTCGGAGCAAAAGAGCTTAATATCTGGAGACTGCACTGGCTTATTTGAAGATTAAAAGTAAATTAAATCAAAAGACTAGTAAATTTCTTCCCAAATCAGAATATTTTATTCTTGTAATCAACTTTTAAAAGTGATGTCCTGTACTGCAATTAAAGATAACTCTGAAACAGAGGTCCTGAAAAATGTTGACTGCTTTTGATTCAGTGCAACCATTTGTGTTTATCTTCAAAATGTTCATGCTTTCCTTGAGAGCTGCAGATTTTTGGAAAATCATCCATTATATAGTTCAATAGATGACCTTGACACTAAATTTCTGAAATGAAATACTGAGGTTCCCACACCAGGATTTGGGGTGACACTGGTACTGTGAAAAGGCAAAAGTCACATGCTGAATGAGGGACCACTTGAACTGGCTGATAACAAATGTCCCCAGATGAATGTGCCTTGAATCCATTTCAACTTTAGCTACCTGTCTCCCTCCCCTTCAAGAGTAAACTCTGGAATCATTTACTGAGATTCAATACCTCTACTCTTCTTTTTTTCAAGTTTTTAAATGAGATTGACAATCACATGTCAGGGCCCTGATGGAACAAACAGGCATTTGTGGCCCTTCCCAGCCTCCCAGCTACTTCCTCTGGCCCTTTACCATGAGTCCAGGAGGCTCACTTTATTCCAGCTGTGGTTGCAGCAATGCTGTAGGAGACTCAGTCTCCAGCTCTGTCTCGGCTGTGTCTCCTGGATGGACTTCAGCTCTATGCTGTAGGTAGCTGGACCTTTCAGAACCACTTTGAAGCCTTGTCTCTAATCTTACCTCTGGACCCATTTGCTCCTGGCTGGACTTTGCCTATTGAACCTGGACTTAGTTCACCTCTCACTGTGTCTGGGCTGTCCCCTGCTACCAGCACCTTCCTCTGTCCACCGTGTTCAGCCCCTATTTGTGGAGCACTGCCTGTGCTCGGTTCGCACTCACTGTTCTCTAGCAGTGTTCCTTTTACTTTCCATCTTTATGACTTGGGTACTAACCTGTGACATAAGAAATTTTAATTCAGATTGCTTTAGATCCTCAAACTATTTGCATTGACATCCCCTGTTACTGTAAGTGTCCTAGACTCAAGGTCATCAGATACCTT
>JASSUY010047943.1:0-15047 GCA_032466535.1 Forpus xanthops
GGGTTCAAACTTAAAGAGGGGAAGTTTAGATTGGATCTGAGGAAGAAATTCTTTCCTGTAAGGTTGGTGAGGCACTGGAATGAGCTGCACAGGGAAGTTGTAAATGCTCTATTGTTGGTGGTGTTCAAGGCCAGATTGTACATAGCCTTGGGTGGCATTGTTTAGTGGGAAGTGTCCCTGCTCGTAGCAGGGGAGTTTGGAACTAAAGGATCTTAATGTCCTTTTCCACCCTAACTATTCTGTGATTCTATGATTCTATGCTTCTAATTTTCACTGTAGATCATTAGAACATAAACTGATGCCACTAATGAGAACAAAAGAAACTCTATATAACGCAAGCATTTTCTTATGTAAATACTTTATGTCAGTTAACTCTCTGTCCTGATGGATAATTACAGAGCATATATAAAAAATAAACCCCGAAAAAATATTAAATGTAGCATGAGGATTCTTATTTTACTTTGATCATCAAGAAAAATCTGCCAGTCTGAAAAATTACTTTTGAATGATGTCACCACTGTCTGAACCCACAGTTTAGTTCCAGTCATGGGTAAAGGTAGTAGGTTGTCATATGTAGGCTTGCCAACCATGAGGACAGGCATATATACACCCTATGCATGTTACTGTCATCACAACCAGTTATTATCAGCTGCCACTCCGTTACATTGCTGACCTACTTGACTAATGGAATTGCACCAAGCGCTATTCATAGATATAGAATTTTCCAACCTAATGTCAGTCTCCATTATTTAAAATGTGAAAGAAACTCTGCATATATTTATCCTACTGTGCATTACCAAAATCCTGAAATTCAAATAAAGCAGCAACTTGCTGAGAAGCCCTGCAAACTTGTGTCTTTTATTCCAAGTAAAATAGTGTGTAAAATTATAAAAAACAGATCAAATTATATATGGATGTTTTGCCATATTTCAGCCAGTGGGAGACCTTTTCTTTATAGCAAAAAATCAAGTTAAAAAGGTTTCTTGAATATCTCAGCATATACATTTTGAAATGCTCTAAATAGACATCCCCAGTGCCTCACTAATTTTAAGATTGTCTTACCCTTTAAGTGACCTGATCACACTCACTTATACAGCCAATTCCCTGACTTGTTCATTAAGATTATTATTGAAAACCTTAAAAATTCATTATGTGTGAGCAAAATGGTAACAAGACAAGTTTTTGGCTCACTGCTAATAAGAGATAAGTTTATTTTTTACCTTGAATTGGAAAATGAAATGCTGTATTTCTCAACTTAAGCCTATAAGAATGATTATTCTTAATTATCTTAAATTCATGCACATAAAAAGACTTTTAATTCCTCCATATGAAAAGAAATTTGTGAAGGGATTTTACTCTAGGGCATAAGTTATTGAGTATATCATCTAAATTCAAGTAAACTGTAGGAAACGATGGAATAAAAGACAAAGCAAGCTATTCAAACTATAGGAAACTGAGCAAACAGAGGCAGGAAGTATATACAAAATTATAAAAGATATAATTCAAATCACTACAAATACAGGAGCTGATGTCCAGTAAAATAAACCTCTTCAGGAAGCTTGTTTTTGGGATCTAATCCTCAGAGAACACAAATTCAGCTTAAGTTTTTAAGTTTCAAGAAAGAGCTGGAAGAGGTGAAAAATCAGTGGTGGAAGACTTGTCTTGATGAGCAATAGTTCTACCTGTACATAGGTATAGTTATGAGGGTAACTGTGCACAAAATGTATTAAAGGGCATTGCTAGACCTTAATGAAACTTTGAAAGGCCCTGAGTATATTTTCCAGTTTTACTTTTCATTTATTTATTTATTTTTGTGTAATTACATATGTGCTAGTTATAAAATTCCACGAAATGCCAAGCCAAAACCAATATGCAAGATGAAAATTCAACAGCAGTTCACTAAAGACATTTTTCAATGCAGTGGTAAATGAAATGTTCATTTCTTTAGATCAAAACATCTCCTGTTGGAAACAGTGTAATGTGTTGTATTTAAATATATCACTGTTGCTAAAACAGCCTTTTTAGATTAAAAACTGCTGACAGCATTTTTATAACCATTCCTAGATATGATGAACAGCCCTCATATGCAAGTCATCTCCAACATTGTCTTCTGCCAAGGTGGAGAATGAAATGCCCTGTGCATTGTTTTGCTAGGTGATTTCTTGGATTGACATTACTTATTTTGTTTCTTAAATAGAGAAGTAAAATGATTTCATTTTCAAAAAAGCAAATTTTGTGGTGGCCTTGATGTCTCTGGAGCCCATCCTGAATTCTACTCAGTTCTTTTATCATCAGGTTTGCAGTTGGTAATAGAAGAGGCTGACTTAACTCTGGATGATTGCATTTGAAAATGGGAAAGGATACACGGAAGTTATCCAGTTCACTTCTGCACATCACACAGTTTATTAACAGCTCAGGCTCATCAGTCAGCATGCTTGGTCCACTGAGTTTCATTATTAAAATTCCCTGTTCAACCTCCCTCCTCCTGCTAAGAAATAGCCAGACCACCCTGTTTGCTCAGCTGGTGAGCACAGCAGGGCCAGCCTGCCTTTCTGGCTGCGCCACCCAATGCTGCAGAAAGAGACAAGTTATGTCTCATGGTAAGATTCCTGGAAAGGGCAAGGGGAAAGAAGACCCACTCTGGAAGTAGGAGGTTTGGGATTAGAGCATTCCTGTACAGAAGGGTATAGGGTTTGGGAGGGCTGTAGGGGTGGTGGGAATAGCTCCGGCACCTGGGAACTGCTGTGGAAAGGGAGAGAGGTGGCTGCTAGTTTTGCCTCTTCTAATTTCAAAGAGTAGTTTCAGGATTTCAGAATTTTAAAAATCATTAAAAAGACTATTTTTTTTTAAATAATTTTAGAAAAACTCTCTCCACTTTTCCAGTTTACAGGAGGTTTAGAAAAGAAATCTTTCTAATTGATTTGCACAGATTACAGGTTTTCTTTAACAAAAGCCTTGAACATGCATCTCCCCATGCTTTAATTAACCTTATAACTAAGTCTAACAAAAATACAAACAGGATCGTATAGAAAACTATATTCCATTTGCCACTGAAATGAATAGTCAACTATTTAATACAAAAATATTTTTAATCTCAGGCGGAGGAAGGAAATCTACAAACTAGAATATATTGAGTGCATGGGAAGGTACCAGCATTGTATTGGCCTGCTTTGGAGTTAAATGTGCTGTAATCAAGACTATTGGGTCATGGCATGCAGGTGGGCTAGGCAAGACAAGAGGATGAAGTCATGCAGAAGGATGAAAGCATGAGTTTGGAAGGCATGAGTTTATCACTTTGCTCCTGGTCGTCCTCAAAATAGACATTTCCTGCCACAGAAATGCAAATGTCCTGGCTGCTCCGAAACTGACCTGTAGATCTGCACCATGGAAGACCCTGCACTGTTTCAAAACAAAAACCTCTTAACAATTCACAGTAGATAGCATCCAGCCTGTGCTTCAGTTATCTTTCCCCAGTAAACAAGATTTGGGAGATGTCAGGGGTGTCATTAAGTCCCACTTTCATGTGGAGTTAGGACAGGCTAAGATTTACACTCAGATTTGGAACGTTCTTCTGCTCTGGAATCCCTCAGTTTAGGTACTGCATGGGAACTTATATAGAATAATCACAAAGAATAATGTGAGGAAGAGTAATATCCGCTGGTCCCTTTTTATTCCCTGCTGAGAAATAAGATCTGTCCTGCAGGGCATTTCAGATCAAAAGCCTAATACAGCCACTCTCAGTCAGCCTGTAGGAGCTACTTTCATAGAAGCATAGAATAATTAGGGTTGGAAAGGCCCTTAAGATCACCTAGTTTCAACCCCCCTGCCATGGGCAGGGACACTTCCCACTAAACCATGCCACTCAAGGCTCTGTCTTGTCCATTAAGAGCTGAAAAAGCCTCACAGACTTAAAGTTCTGTGTCTAACCCCTTAATTAGTTAAATTAGGCACTTAAGAAACCTACAGGGGTTAGGTGGGAATTTGATGAATGTTAGTGGCACCTAAATGATAGCCTGGGATCCTTAATGCAGCATTCAGATGTTAAAAGTACTTTCTGAGGTCACCTGTCATCTTTTTGTAGCTATGAACACTGATGTCAGACCAACTCTTTTTGTTTCAGGTATCACAGGCACTTTCCTGGCATACATTTTGTCAATCTGAGTATGTACTTCCTTATAGCTTTTAATGATAAAATGATCTACTTACAGAATTTTTGTTTAAAGTTTTGAAGATTTAATGGTTCATATATGATCATATGTTTCATATAAAACAAGACTTGGAAAAAGTAGACCGAAATGTTTCACACCTGAAGTTAAGTCATCTTTATCATTTCTATACAGTCAGATAAGCTCAATACTGGGACAGTTGTACTCAAATTTAAGAAGGGAACGCTGTTTGTACAAGGATGTGCTCTCTTTTTAGCAAAAATCAGATTGAAGTACACAAATGTGCTTTACTTCAGAAATGTTGCATGTGGTTGCTTCATAGCTCCACATTTGCTCAAGACGCTTTATTTTGTTCTTGCCTTCTAAGCCAAATGCACTATTCTAGTGCTGAGATCCAAACACCAGATGAGATGGTTCATGCTGGAGCACTGAATACAGAAACTATTATAACTTAGTGGTCAGAGAATGCTATTTGCTGCAGGGATGCAAAAATAGGACTTTTCAAAAAGTCAACTCCCTTCAACTCTGAGAACACCAGCAAGCTTAGGAAGAAGGGCAGGAGGAAACTTTGCTAAATAACCAGCTTCCTCCATTGGCATCAGTGCACGGTGGCCATTTGTTCAGGCTGGTTCCCAAGATTATGTCTGGCCTATCAAACAGCCCACATCCAGGCTAGCATTGCCTACTTAATTCACAGGTTAGATTCAACTACCTGTCCTGGGTTCAGCAGTAGCAGTCATTTTTCTCCTTCTTAGTAGCTGGTGTAGCGCTGTGTTTTTGACTTTTGGCCTGGGAACAATGTTGACAGCACTGATGTTTTTAGCTGCTGCTGAGTAATGTTCAGTCTGATCAAGGACTTTCTGAGCCTCAGTTCTACCAGGGAGGAGGGAAAGCCGGGAGGAAGCAGAGACACGACACCTGACCCAAATTAACCAAAGAAGTATTCCATACCACAGAACGTCATGCCCAGTATATAAACTGTATATACCCAGAAGGGCTAGATCAGATCACTGCTCGGTCAGGCTGTGTATCAGTCAGCGAATGGTGAGTGATTGTACTCTCTTGCCTTGTTATTTCCCTTATCATTATTACTATTAGTGGTAGCAGTAGTGGTTTGTGTTATACCATAGTTACTGGACTGTTCTTGTCTCAACCTATGGGAGTTACATTCTCTTGATTCTCCACCCCACCACTCTGGGAGCTGGGGGAGGAAAGGGTGGAGTGAGCTAATGACATCGTGGCTGATCTACGGCTGTGTTTAAACCACAACACGACCATATAAGCTACCAGGGAGTCAAAATTTCAAGCCTACTTTTGAGATTTCCCCTGTTTAATTTCCACCTGACATACTTTATCTGAACAGGAAAGCCTCTTATGGTTTAATGCATTGAATACTAAGTCTAAAAGAAATGAAAAAAAAAAAAATAAAATAAATAAATTATAATCCCAGAACCTCAGAACAACAGTCCTGGAACAGAACAAAAACCCATCTGTATCTGGTCTCCAAAAGTGAGCAGTCACACAAAAAATAGACAAACAGGTGGTACTCTTATGCAAGAACACTCTCGAAGAGCCTATACCAAAGACCTCATTCACAGATGAAATATCCTCCTCAAGTTTGATGTAGCATCTTCATGTCAGAAAATCTCCCATGGTGCATTCCTTTCATGAATTGGTCAGCTGTGCTTTTTGAATAGATTGTCCATATCATTTTATGAGCTCCATTGTTTAATTATATGTTAGTGAGCATTCATCTTCGTAGAATTATAGAATAGCTAGGGTTGAAAAGGGCCTTAAGATCATCTAGTTCCAACCCCCTTTTGCTAAAGTATTTGATGCTGATGTATCATAACTTGTCAATAACCACTCCCTGATCACCTTTTTCCCATACTACTTACTGTTTTGCAGAACTCAGTAATAGTCTGCCCTTCAGTGTTATGTTTTTCATTCCAAATAGGCTTTATTCACTCAGACGCTTCTCATGCAGAAATTAGTGATCATCAGATGTCCCTTTCTGTTCTTTTTCTAGTATGACTGTATCTGTTTTGACCATGTATTCAGTATATCCTATACCTTTTGAGAGTGCAATATAGCATAGCTTTCAAGTAGCTGCATGAGTGGTAATTATGTCTCAGGAAGAATATTTATTTTTGTGGTAACACCTTACAGATATAAAGCATTTCTGCAGCCATTTTCAAGTAGATGGTCTATTAGAGATTATGATCAAGTAAGCAGAGATCATTTAATAGGAACATACATATAGGATTTTTTTTTTCAGGCTGGAAAAGCTTAGGAATAGGTCTAGAATATGCACTTTCTAAATGGATTTATGATAGAGATACTTTTAAACATTCAAGAAAACTTTCATAATAAAGAAGTATATTAAATTTGGAAAGATTTAGCTGTCAAACCCAGACCTCAATCATCTCTGGTCAATAAAACCTTTCAGTGATGCTTATTTGTTTTCAAGTCAATGAAGTTTGGACCAGATTCCTAAAGACATATTCTTTTGGTATAGAATTTTGAAAATACGGGGTATATCAAAAGATCCAAACTCAGACAGTGATTATTGTTCTCAATACCTATTTTTAAGTCATATAAATTTAATATAGCAAGTGTGTACTGAGTCTGTGATTTCCCTGCATTTAACTCACACCTAATTTATGCTTTTCTTGTGGGACCCCATCTGGAGTACAGCATCCAGCTCTGGGGTCCTCAGTACAGGAAACATAGACCTGTTAAAGCAAGTCCAGGGGCAGGACATGAGTATGAACTACAGCACCTCTGCTGTGAAGACAGGCTGAGAGAGCAGAAGCTGGCTGTTCAGCTTGCAACAGAAAAGGCTCCAGGGAGATCTTACAGATAGCCTTTAAGTCCATGAAAATAGACTCATAAGTCTTATGAGAATAAGAATGATGAAGAAAGGCTTTTTACTTGAGTCTGTAGTTACTGGAGAGGGGGCAATGGTTTGAAACTGAAAGAAGGAAGGTTTAAACCTGGCACAAGGAAGAACTCCGTTTATGAGGGTGGTGAGACACCAGCATAAGTTTCCGAGGGAAGCTGCGGCTGCCCCATCCCTGGCAGTGTTCAAGTGCATGTTGGATGGGGCTTGGAGAAACCTGGTCTAGTGGAAGGTGCCCCTACCCGTGGCAGGGGTTGGAAGCTGAATGAGCTTTAAGGTCACTTCCAAACCAAATCATTCTATGCTTCTAAAATCCCATATCGCCTCCAGTGAAGAGGGAATGGTTCTAAATGAAGTGCTAAATGAAGGCCTGTCTTGCACTTAATTCTTGTGGAGCTAGACAAAAACCTCTGGGAAAGCCTAAACAATTATTTTTATGTTTTAAAGGATATGGATAGTTACTCCTCTATCTGACTTACCTGCAAATACCTCCTGTTATGTTCTAAGCATCCAGATAACCTAGTCAAGCAAAAGACAACTTTACATAGGGGTTTCAAAGGCAGAGGTTTAGCTTAAGCAAAGTGTTTAATTTAGGAATTCCACAGTAAAGCTAATTTGCTTTCTTTCTGGCACTGAGTATGCAAATGTATAAAGTCAGGGAATTTGGGCTAGAAATAGACATCTGTGAGAAATAACTGAACTCCTGATATTATAATCTATTGCACCCTATCATTTTTTTCTTCATACAATGTACTTGTGTAACACAAGTTTTTCATACATAGCTTTTGCATGCATATGTCTATTAAACCTTCATAAAATAAGTTTGCTTAAAGAATACTTTGAATATATATTTACCTGTAAAGCTTGTCAGCCTCTGTTCTAGTACAGCCTTAGCCTCAGGAGAAATGGAATTAGCCCTGATTATGTCAAAACAAGTCCCTGTTAATCTTGTCAGAAACTAATTAACAGTTTTATTATGTAAAAAATGTCTCCTTCCATCAGATAAAGGGAGAATGCAGATAAAGCTGTTAATCGCAGAAGTCTTGCTGCAGCATGGAAGCTGCTGTGGGTGGACGGCACCAGGTGCAAAGCAGACAACATTGCCAAGCAAACACCACCCATTTCTGCTGCAGCACTTCCAAGAGAAACATCTTCAGTCCAAGGACACAGGGTGTGCTAAACCTGAAAGAGCTAGCTTACTTACCCTCACCAGCTAGCCTGTACTGCCTCTTATACTCATCTTCTTCAGCCTATGACCCTTTCTGCAGGCTAGACCAAGTAGATGGTGTATTGGAGACTATGATCAAGTAAGCAGAGATCAGGCAATAGAAACATTAAGTAGTTTTTTTTGCAGGCTGGTTAGACTTAGAAATTAATCTAGAATATCCACTTTGCAAATGGATTTAAGACAGAGATACCCACACACTGCAGAGATGTTTCTTCTTTAGCCCAGGACCTGTTCTGCAGCCTGCATCTAAATCATCTACTTGAAGAAACACTGAACATGCAGTTTCTTTTCTAAAGTTGAACCCAAATAATGCCCAAATCAGCTTAGACATTTCCTACTGAAGAAATATCTGATCTAAGTGTGATGCTTTAATCCCAGCCAGTACCTTAGAACCACATAGCAGTTCAGTGAGGATGATTACCACAACCTGAAAGCCTTCATGAGGAGGATATGTGTCCACAGCCTACTGCCTTTCCATATCACATGTGTATAAACAACGCAATCTGCTGGGCAAAGTTAGCTGTCTCTTAATGAAAGAAACAAATCTTAGCTAACTTTTCTTCACTCAAAATGTTTTAAATCTATAAAGATCATGTTGTCTGGCAGTGTTGTCAAAATAAGTCATCAAAGCAGATCTTAGCATGTTTTCACTCGCTCCATCAGTGCTTTCATGCAGTGTTCTTAAAAAGTTCTAAGAGTTGCTATGTCCCAGCTACTAAAAAAAGTATCAAAATAATAGGACACAATACTAATTTCTGAATACGTTCTTTTGAACTGTGTTGCCAACCTGCCAACAAGCTATAGTTGGGGGATTTTTCGTGCTTCCTTCTGATCTTACTAGCCTTTCTCATTTGAAATTACAAGTTTCACATTTATTACTGTTGTAAAATTGAATGTAGGCCTCTATTCTAGCATAATCATAAATGGGGTTTGTACTCTGGAGTCAATACAGTTGTTTAAATGTAGGAATTAGTGTTATCTGAGGTGCCCTAGTATACTCTACCCCATGTGCAACTACAGTGGCAACCTCAGCACATAGTTTCCCAAGTAGACATCTACATCTAGATACCTCCTTCTCATATAGAGGTTTAGTCCATGATTTGAATCTCATTCTGAGAGACAAAATAATTAGTTTTGCCTAGCTTTTATGCAAAGCTTTCCAATTTGGAAGTATAACTACTTATACTTTAGATACTAATTATCCTAACTCATGAAGTATAGATCATTAAGTAAGGATACTGAGTAAGCTTCCTAATAATTTAGGCAGCAAGTAAGCTTTAAGAAGCAGTCACATCCTTTAATTATCGCAAAGGACTGACACTGAATCTTTTGCTACAGGAGAGTTTCATTGTGCTGAAGGAACCAGGTGAAGTTCTCAATACTCAAGCCTACATGATAGACTAGTAATCAAACTGGCTAGAATGCCAATCTAGACCACTTTGTAACTATCCTCATGACAAACTGTCATCTTTCCAAGTTTCACAATGATGTGTTTTGCTATCAGAAACACTATTCTTTTCAAAGTATCCTGAGTAACAGGTTAATAAACAGATTGGAAAACATGTCAAGAAAAAATGATCCTATTAACAGATACATATTAAATATTTCTAGAGAATGCCAATGCTGTTGTTTACATATGGCAGCGTATATCCAGATTTGTCACAGGTGTCCCGTGAGACATACTTGGTTGAGGAAGAGCAGAGTGGTTGTCAGGCATACATAATTCTCAGGACTTTTCCTCCTATCTGTAGCCCTCTACATTGACAGTCACAAGTGGAACAATCCCAGCAGGGTTGAAAATGGCAGAGGAGATGTTTGCTACCAGTGAACACTCCTCAGCATCACTAAGTGGTAACATTTTGTCAGACTGGATAATCTGGAGATAATTCTGAGCCTATGTTCATAGAGATCAGTGATAGACCTGCCATGCTGACACATACCTAGCCTGTATTCGTGACAACATCCAGCTGCCACTGCTAAAACATCCACCAGCCTTTTCTCTGCTACATACTTCAAAATAATTTCATGTGTTTTATAGATCTTTTCTTACACCTCCTTCCCAGAGTGCAGAACTCCAGCTCTTTGGACCATAGTGTTGCAATTTCAGAGTGATGATGCTGGAGAAGAAGCATGCATTTTCTGACAAGTAAATGTGCTGAGAGAGTAAAGTAATATGAAAGAGGAGGTCACAAACAATGCCAAAAGATCTCAAACAGCTTGGACAAATGATATCTCTGTGAGGTTGCTGACATAATGCTGTGAGGTTGGCAATGTTCTTTGTGAGTTACTTTTGAAGCTAGTTATTGCCATTTAGTTTTTTTATCACATCTGCACATTATACAGTTTAGCTCTTCTACTCTTGGACACAGCGTGCTGGAAATGGCTATTTGTTCTTTCCTGTGATGTGAGAAACATTAAGTGCCAAAAATATTACCCAGTGTCAGGTTCCAACTGTTATGGAAGCACCTGCTCTTACAGTTCAGAGTTAAATTGCAGTCTATACTGTAGCAAGCTGCCATGGATATCAAAAGCTTAAAGAAATTAAAATAGGAATTAGCTGAATGGGGGAAAAGCCATAAATATCACCCTTTTATCAGAAAGTCTCTGTGTTGCACGAAATGCTGTAGAAAGACTTGGAGTGGCACACAATACTTGTGATGTAGTTAGAGCACTTCTCTGATTTATTCTGCATTTAATTTATACAGACTGAGAAATAAGAAAAAGTGTTTTAGTGATAGAGTGATTGATATGAGGACATAGGTTTGTAAATGGGATCTGAGTATTCACTTGGAATTTTTCTATATCAATACAAATGACAAATATAAAACTAAAATTCAGATTCACCTTCTAAAGGCTCTTCTTCCAACGGAAGCTCCAATACAAACCAGACTTTACTGAAATATTTAGTGTCTATCTTGTTCTAGTTAAAGAGTCTAAATCTGAGCTGTTCAGTCCCAAGAGAATGCTTTTTGTGATGATGGAATTTTTTCCATGTTCCTGCAAAGAAATACGGCAACTCACGTTTCATTTCATGGTTCCCAAAAGTGACAATGCAATGAACAGCTGTGTTAATACCATTATAAATTAAAATGGTGTTAAGCAATCCAAGATACAGTTGCTAAGAATGATCAAAGCAAGTCACTACGTAAAAACCCAGTGGCAGTTTTAGTGATCAAAGACTGCAGACCCCATCAAACTTAATAGTTCACTGTCTGAGAATTCTCTTACCAACCTCAAACACTGGAGAATGAGCTGCATTCCTTTTTTAAACATATTCATTAATTTTATGGAAAGCACAGAACTATACATTGTCACTCATTATGCATATTAGATATTCTTTTTTGTAGATATGTAAGCCAAAAGGTGTTTGAGTTACAATAAAAAGTACGTTTTATTAAGCTATGACGTTAATACTGAAATTTTTCATTTGTCAGTTCTTTTTTGACAGCTTTGTAGAAAACAGTAACTACATTGCCATAAAGGCTTTCATCACCTTTGATTGTTTTAACCTTTTCCCACTAGTTCTAGTAATGGCTTGATATGTAAAGAAGTAGCAGGTAAGTGCTGAGAAGCATTAACTAAATCAATAATCTTAAATCTGTTGGGGTTTTGGGTGGAGGGGGAGATTCCCCACTGCTTAAATTTGGAAAAAGTAAGAAGAAACAATTCTGTAATGGTGGACTGTATAAAATATTTGAATGTACAAGATGTCATTGCAAGAATGTCAGCTAAAAGTACCAAAGATGGATACAGAAACCTGGAAGCTCACACTAGATTTCAAGCAGGCTCATTCAGAAATTTGAGTCCAATGACTAGGGGCTATAATGCACTTTTAAGCATTTTTCACTATTCACAGAGGACTGGCTCTCCGCAAGCCTTTTTGCTCCCATATAATAATGAAGTCAGCAGAACCACTCACATATGTAAGTGTTCAGTGAAAATGTTTGAAAAATGACATATTGTGAAGGGGAAAAAAAAAGAAAAAAAAATCCACCCCTCCCCCTTTTTATAGTCACATGTGAAAATCTCAGAGATCACCAAGTATATGGGTAAGGAAGGAAGTTGATGCTCAAACAGGGAAATATCTACAGTAGAAAGAGTTCTTTTAAAAGAGAACTTCTCCATAGTATTTCCTCTTAGAAAAAGTGGGGGCCACCTAAAGAAAATTGCAATTGCAAGGAACGTTAAATTGTGTAACTAGAATGGGGAGAAAAAGAGATGTAAGAAATAAACTGTCAGCTCTCGTAAATGTTTTGTTCCACTCAGCTAAACTGAACCATGTTGGCGTATGCCAGCCAGGGAAATTACTCTGTGGTTACAAAAAGATTTAGCAAAGAGATAATGGAAACCAGTTTATTTTGGTGACTAAGTCTCTTTAGTACTCTTCAAAAATCCATCTACTGCATTTGCAGGACATCATGGTACAGTAACTCTTATATATTCTGCATAACTAATTTATTAACTATAATCTAACATGAATTGCTCTAAAATAGATTAATCTATTTTTTTTCACTGCAGCACTGATTTTTGTTAAATTATTAATTCTTCCCATTTCCCCCTATAATTTTAAATGTAATTCTATATTCTACACAGATGACCTCACAGTTGGCATCAAACACATTTTGCTAGAGCAGTGAAGATGGTGATGTCCCCAAATCCTTCCTTGTTTCCAATATAAGGGGCTTTTATAACAAATCTTATTCCAGAACAGTAATGTTTAGAATCAGAAATGAAGGGATTAATCTCACTTAGGTCTGTGCTCTGAACAAGAGGAGTTAAAATGGCCAAGACTTTGTTGTACCTCCTGATTTGCCAGTACAATAATGCACTCTGCTCTCTACAGCAGATCAAGAGATGACTTATCAAAAGCATGAGAACAAACTGAATGAATCAAAGTTGCTATTGTGATGGAAAGTGCCTGCCTGGTCTGCCACAAATACATGATGGGATAGCTTTTATGACTGGAGCATTGGAATGAATGGATAAAGACTCTTTAGAAAGGACAGGCAAGGGATATGATGAACTAGAGGTCACAGAACTCAACCTGGGAATGGATAAGGAGCTGACTGACAGTTTATGGATCAGGATTAAGAGAGGACAGGGACAGGCAACATAATAATAGGGGTCTACTACAAACCACCCAATAAGGAAGACCCAGCAGATGAGGGCCTTTATTATAGACAGATGGGAACAGCATCATGTTCACAAGTCCTGTTCCTCATAGAGGACTTAAAACACCCCAGTATCTGTTGAAGAGACAATACAGTAGGGCACAAGCGATCCAGGAGGTTCCTGTAAAGCACTGATGATAACTTCCTTCTCCAAGTACTAGAGAAGCCAGTGAAGAGAGGTGTTACCTTGGACCTTGTTCTAAACAACAAGGGCATGTAGAAATAAGACAAGGGGAATGGCTTTAAACTGAAAGAGTGGAGATTCAGATTGGATACTAAGAAGAAATTATTCACTGTCAGGATGGTGAGGGCCTTGCACAGGTTGCTCAGAGAAGCTGTGGGTACCTCATCCCTGGAAGTGTTCAAGGCCAGGTTCGACGGGGCTTGAAGCAGCCTGGGCTAGTGGAAAGTGTCCTTGCCCATGGCAGGGTTGGTGGAACTATACGATCTTTAAGGTCCCTTCCAACCTAAATAATTCTATGATTTAAGATTCTCAATGGGCCAGAAGACTTGAATCAAAAATTTTCAAGAAACTAGGTTAGTATACTTTAATTAAAGAATGACTATTCACTAGTACTGAATCTTTGTAAACCTGTACCATTTTCAGTAATGTATTTATAATGAGGGTGAAGTACTTGATCAGAATTATGCAGCCTATCATGGTTGGGGCATTTATGCATGTTGATATTCAAAAGTAATGCTGTTGTTAAATCAGCAGAACTCTATCTGTGTAAACTAAAGCAAAAAAGATCACAAGTGGACTTAATACTGTGCATTGTAAAAAGAATATTCACTGTTTCTTCTAAATGTCACATTATGCTTATTTTGGATTATCACCAAAGCCCGGACCTAACTTACGCCATCTTTTTGCATCTCCGCTGAGAGTGACCTCATGACCTTTTTTGTGTTACAGCTGAGTACTCTTTCCAGTTTCCCATGACTGGAAATCCTTCATCTTCAAACTCACTATCTATAATGTTTTCTTTTTGCCAAGTTATAATATCATTTTAGTCTTACTAATGCCAGAGGAAGATGGGAAAATCAGGAATACCCTATGACAACAGTTAATTTTACACGAGGCTTAAGGAGGAGGCTGAGATTCAAGTCACAAAAAAAGTTTGTTTGGCACCAAGTTTTGGCATTAAAATTTGTTGTATTGATTCCTCCTTAAGACAAATTAGTTAGCTAGGACTCCTGTCATTCTCTCCTGTCAACCAGAGGCAGAGCTTAAAGCTTCCAGTTGAATGTCCTTCTTCAAAAATCTGGTGACACAAGTCTGGTTGTATTCATTCTTTGTTGTCTACCCTGAAACAGCAGTCCAGAACAGAAGTCATATGAAATATATGACATATGAATATATGCCCTGAAGTGGTCATCCAGTTGGACTGGATTATCATTGTGGATCTCCTCCAACTGAAAATATATTATCTTCTTCTCTTCTCTTCTCTTCTCTTCTCTTCTCTTCTCTTCTCTTCTCTTCTCTTCTCTTCTCTTCTCTTCTCAACTCCTCTCCTCTCCTCTCCTCTCCTCTCCTCTCCTCTCCTCTCCTCTCCTCTCCTCTCCTCTCCTCTCCTCTCCTC